>KN484594.1:94067-107696 GCA_000787095.1 Periophthalmodon schlosseri
TACACCAACATAAAGCCTCCCTTACTATACCAATTTTACAAATTGTTTAGAAAACTACTAATTAAGTTGCTGTTTGATTAATGTTACACAATAATTATTGAGTATTATCAGAGCGAAAGCTTACAGTGTGTTATAATACAATATAATAATATAATATTAAAGAGAACATTGGGTCCTTTCATTTTCATTAAACTCTTCCTCAAAATTCCTATCAGTGTCTCTGACATTAGCAAAGAGATTTTAAGCATTGGCTGTGCATTACCGAATAGTCAGATGAGGTCAACCCAACTGGATCCATTTTAAACGAGGAAGCAAAGCAAAACACCTAAAGCTACCATAAAATGTACCCGCAAATGGAGAATTGTGACATTTCATGCTCAAAAATATGCGTGGTATAAATTCTGAGGATTAAATTGGCAAATCTAGGCTGACGTAAATAATTAGAATTGATTACAAATAAATTGTGCAGCAGTAATGTTTGTTTTGGCTGAACACACTGAAGTGCCTTTGAAGAACTTTCAAGAGGGCTGCTTTTGAATTAAACCAAACAGAATAATTTTCACAAACAGGTAAAGTTTGTGCTCACTAGAGATAACAAGAGCCAATGCTTTTCGAAATGCAGATCCATCCATCCACAGGGTTTATTGGCAAAAAGTTTTTATTTCTTAGAAAAATTACCCTGAAAAGATTGTTGATTTGCAGAGTGTATTTTGACAAATCTCATGATGACATTGGCTCAGGAGATCGGCCAGTTGTACCACATCCAGAGGGTTGCAGGTTTGAATCTCATTTTCCTTAGTTGCCATTACTCCATGGGCAAGAACCATAGACTGTATAAAGAAGTGGACTAAGTGTGGCGCCACCCGTAACGCTCGGCTCCAGCCAAATGAAGCTCATCTCAGCAGTTACATGGGCAAATTTGGAGCCAAGCAACCAAAGAGCCTGTTGAAGGTAACGCCCCTTCCCGCCTGCACCGCTGGTTTAGCAGGGAGCGGGCGCTTAGCAACACTGTCAATCAAACCTGTTGCTAATGCTAGCGGGAGCGACCTTGGGGAAAGAGGGCACCTGATTTATCTGTTATTAATGTTCACATCTTGATTTACAGAGAAAATAGCGAAATAAAAACACCAGGATCATGTAGCACGGGCTAATACGAGCATTTTAAGACCAAAATGATGAGGCTCACTGCAGCAGTTACAGAGAGAGTGGTGATAATTTTTCAGTGTAAAGTGAACTGGAGTCAGAGTCGATGCTGACTTCCTATGTGGAATGTAGCACGGCTAATACGAGCATTTTAAGACCAAAATGATGAGGCTCACTGCAGCAGTTACAGAGAGAGTGGTGATAATTTTTCAGTGTAAAGTGAACTGGAGTCAGAGTCGATGCTGACTTCCTATGTGGAACTAGCAGGTTAGCTATGTCCATTTATATATACAGTCTATGGCAAGAACTTTCACCCACGTTGCCTCCTGCATGTGTGAGTGTGTGTGTGGGTTAGTGGTTGTCAAAGCAGTTGGAGATTGGCAGCCATGCTTCATTAGTCTGCCCCAGGACAGCTCCAGCTACAATTTTAACCCACATTTTTGTGACCTATTGGAAAGAGCATTTACCATCTTTACACCTGTAAGACAGGGCCTTATGTTTGTGCTCGTGATTCTAATTTATATTGTGTGTTTGTTAGGTCTTAACACAATTGAGTGACAAAATGAAGCACTACGCTGCATTGATTCAACAGGTTATTGCACAACCTTTAGGCGCAATTAAAGGAAATCATTGTGTCTAATGAAACAGTGGAGAGGTGGAGCTCTTCTTCTATTCTTTTCCTCATTAAAAAGGTGCCACAAGGTCACGTTTACATACCCACTGTTCAACATATTTCTTCATCTATCCATGTAAAGCCTATATGATGGTTTGTACATTTTAATATAAACCTTTTGGGCACTATTACGGTAAATCTTATAAACCCATCTGTGCAATGCTTTGGGACACAATTAAACCATCCCTGTGTTTGAATTGAAACGCTAAACAAGGTCCCAACTGACTGACAGAAGATCAATAGAATCTATTAACATATATATTCTTAACATCTGTCAAGTGGTGCTGTGGAGATTCATTCCCAGAGCGAAATTGACCACAAAATCAGAAAACCTAGACTATCGACCCATTTAGTGTTTTAAGTAAATAACAGCTTCATATCCTTATAGCTGGTGACATCTTTTTTCTTTTTGTTTTAAATAGACAATAGCAAAATGTAAAAGCAAGGATTCTTAAATGTGCCGTTTCTGATTTTTACTGTCTTAAAAACAATCCATCCATCCATTTTCATCTGCTTATCCGGGGCTGGTTTGCAGAAGCAGCAGTCTAAGCAGGGACTTCCAGACTTCCCTAACCCCAGACACTTCTTCCAGCTCCTCCAGTGAGACCCCAAGGCGTTCCCAAGCCAGCGGAAAGACATAGTCCCTGCAGTGTGTCCTGGGTCTTCCCTGGGGCCTCCTCCCGGTGACTAAGTACACAGGACGATTGTGCGAAATAAACAAAACTTATCTCCAGGTCCTATACGCAAAACTGACTCTTGTGAGCTTTAAGCCATGTTATAATGGTGTTACCTCCTCAAAAACATACCTGGAGTTGTGTTTTGTTTCATTGACACATGTTTGAGTTAAATAGACAATAGAAAAATGTATGTTAAAGCAAGGATTCTTAAATGTGCCGTTTCTGATTTTTACTGTCTTAAAAACCATCCATCTATTTTCTTCCGCTTATCCGGGGCCAGGTCGCGGGGGCAGCAGTCTAAGCAGGGACTTCCAGACTTCCCCCACCCCAGAAACTTCCTCCAGCTCCAGCTCCCAAGGCGTTCCCAGGCCAGCCGAAAGACATAGTCCCTCCAGTGTGTCCTGGGTCTTCGCCGGTGCCTCCTCCCAGTAGGACATAACCGGAACACCATACTAAACAAAACTAGTTTAATTTGTTTGCAGCCTTCCAGATACAGTCCTCACTTGCTTTATGCATTCGTAACACCCTAATTGCTCACATCTTTTCACAACCTTCAGAGGCCAGATCGGTGTTTTTCTGTCCTAATAAATGTAAAACAACTAGCATGCTAACAGCACACTTCCTGGTTCACGGACAATAAATCTGTCTTTAAGATGCGGACAGCACGCAGCGATCACAGCGGCAATTTAAGCACAGTCATGATCAGGAAGTGTATGGAGAAGATGCATGGACTTTAAAAACACAGAGGAGCTACGTGGGTTACATGATCACAAAGATCAGGGAGGTATAGCGCTCTGGAAAGAAAGATGATTAATTACTCAGGACGATTGTGCGAAAGAAACAAAACTCAACTCAAGGTACGTTTTTGATTTAGACACAACATAGCTCAAGTCAGTTTAGCATAATCTTTTCAGACTTTTATAGGTCCTATTTTAAGCACTCAAACTCTTGTGAGCTTTAAGCCATGTTACAATGTTCTTACTTCCTCAAAAACACACCTGGAGTTGTGTTTTGTTTCACTCACACATGTTTGAACAGTCTTTTACTATCAGTCTGTCTACATCTCCAAAGCTCAAAATGCTCTGTTCCACCTTGTGATGTCATGAAGCGGTAGTTTTCAAGTTAACATTTTAGTAGAGATTGGCAGTTCCAGATCTGAAATCATCCAAATGATTCTAGTGAAGGTGTGTGGAGTTTAAAAACACAGTGGAGCACTTCCTGTATTACCGCATGACATCACAAGGTGGAACAGAGTGTTTTCGGTTTGAGAGAAGAACTCAGATTAAATATGGAGGGTTTGTGTGTTAAACATGTAAATGAAACAAAACACAACTCCTGGAGGGTTTTGTGTTAAACATGTAAATGAAACAAAACACAACTCCAGGTCTGTTTGTGATGAGGAAACATTATAACATAGATCAGAAAATAGCGTAATATAGGCCCTTTAATTATGTGACTTTAAATGCTTGTCTCTCAGGTTTGGGGTTTGGTTTTGATCAACATGTGTCCCCATCCTTGCCCATACTATCGTCAGCCATTTCTACAATAAGGTGAACAAATGAATATAAATTGCGTGATCTCATATATGTAGTGTGCATAATTGACCTGATTATCTTTCATTGTGCAATAAAACTCCTCAAATGCGATTAGCGGCCGCTGACGTATATTAATGCTGATCTAAGCCATTACTGTAACATCCTTGGAAAACACTCGTGGGATTTTCTCCGACCAAGGCCACGCTGGGGTCCTTAATGATCATGACCAAAGCTGTCACGCGTGTCTATAAATAGCATGTTGTTCTGTGCTCTTAACTCCTGCAAGGCCCTGTTTGCTTATATCTGGATTGATTTTGTTGATCGTTATTATAGAGGCAATATCGAACACACGGTCTTTTAAGAAAACCATTGGAAATCCATTCAGAGCTCAGCGAGTATGTGGTATTTACTGTATGGGTCTTATACCAATAACATGGGGTTTTTTTTAGATTTGGTGCACTGCTTTGCCTACAGGGCCTTTTCTTGCATCGAGGGGATTCTTTTACCTTCTTTTTAAAGTAGACCTATTATGCAAAATTGACTTTTCAGAGCTTTTAACCATGTTATAGTTGTTTCCCCTTCTCTTTTACCCCCTCGAATTTTTTTTTGGAGTGATTCGTGCATGTTTGAGCAATCTTTAATCGCTTATTTTCAAGACGCCATTTTGCCCATCAATCCCCGTTTCACCGCCACCGGCACACGCCCACTGTCACGTACTTACTTCGTTCGTCAATTTTATTTTCTTTTGGTACAATTTTGGTACAAATGAAAATAAAAAATCTGCTACTTGCTAACGTGATCTGCAGTTGTCCATAGGAGGCGCCGACAGCTACGCGGCTCTTCGTTGTGATGACGTTTACGGCGACGTCAGCTCCCATTGGGCACCGCGTTTTTTTAACGCGGAACTCAGCGGATTTGTTTCTTTTATTAAGTCGTTTTTAGATGAATATTGTGATTTAAAATGTGCAGATTATAACATAATGATCCACCTGTGTCATAGATTATAACGATATAGGAGACACAATCTAAATCTGTTTAATCAGCAACTTCAAATCATACAGTGTGCGTTAAACTATGAAAAGATCTATATGCGAACCTCTTCTGTAACGACTGTCTGTGAATCACATTTTTGGACATCTTGCCTTTTATTGTTCATATCAATGACAGGGACACAAAGTACATTACACATTAATATTATCATGGAAGAAAAGATTTCAGAGGTAGTTATCTGGACCATGTTTTTGAAATCAAGACGAATGAGGGATGGCGTCAACACATATTATCATTTAGGCTATTTATTGTTTGAAAAGGACTAAACTGTTCCACCAAGCCACCAAAAGCAGTGGACATTTATGTTTTGGCTGGTGAGGCCCTGTTTATTTGTGCAGCTAATTGCCTTGATGTAAGTAAGAAAACTCATCTTTCATTCAGTGTAGTGATGCACCATGCCTGGCAAATCCAGAATATCTCTCTGCATTTTTTATACAGATTAATATGAGTCTGGTCCCACGTCCTCCGTTGCATCTCAAGCCCAGTCAAACGTGATCGTTTTTTACACACACGTGAAACGAAGGAGCTCATTAATCACGTGTGATTTACAAATAAGATCTAATTTATCTCACCTCAGATTAAGAGTTGAGTGCCTCGCCCATCGATTCTGCAGAAATCCACAATGTTTTTTAGCCTCTTGTGATATATTTTTTTTTACTTGCGTGTCCCTGATTGGCTAATCCACCTGTCAATCACGCCCATTTGAAAACAGAGAGATTCATCGGTGCCCAGACTCAAATCTTCGTAAAGTATTGAACGAGTGTGTCTTCTGTATCCCAGGCAACATTTACTCATCTTCAGTTGGAAAGTTGCTGTCGTTTTTCAACATAATTGCCTCGCGTAGCTCTCGTAATGACAATCACTCACGAGTTCACATGTCTGCGGTGTAACTTGTCCAGTACAGGGAGGGGCAGGGGACCACAGGGACGCCCCATTAAAGGCTCCGACGGGGGGGTGGTGACACTGCTAATTGGACCCTGGAGGACCTCCCACGTGTGCCAGGGTCGATGAGTCACGCTCCTGAAGATGGCCTTCAGCTTTGGCATTGTGATGTACCAGTTGTGTAACAGAATCACTGCACTTACAATAGATACATTCAGTATTCACACCTAGAGGGCTGCAACAAGATAGACACTGGTTCTGTCGTACAATATAGGTGAGAGTATTGTATGAAAATCGATCACTGTTGTCATGGCAATTACCAATTCAAAACGAAATGTAATAATCTTTGAAAAGTGGGTTTCAGCTTCCAGTAGGCTACGCAACATTTGGAAAACTTCTTCTTATTCAAAAGATGTAATATTTGTTTTCGCTATAGTAAAAGCCAAAAGTAAAATCTGTCACCTGGACAAATAGTTGTAAGAGTGAAGATGTTTCACTGCTCATCCAAGCCGCTTCTTCATCTTTCAGTTTTACTATGGATCAGACCTGGACGACTGAGGGATTATACAGACATTGTAATCGTTATGGCAACATTCATATTTTCCCATCACTATGAAAACTACAGATAAACAGGAAGTTGAGACCCACCTGAACATGGAAAATGATTTGTAATTATTCTGTAATTCTGGACATAAGCAACATTAGGGGCTGCTTGTACAATGTAACAAGAACACAGAAAATGGTAAATGGTCACATATGAATATAGCGCTTTTCCACCTTCAAGGCACTGAAAGCGCTTGGCATCAAAGAACCACTCACTCATTCACACGCACATTCATACACCAGTGTACGCAGACACTTACATCGAGAGTGGGATTCGAACCGCCAACCGCCTTCGGATCAGTGGATAAACACTCACCAACTGAGCTACTATCGCCCATCTGAATAAAATTTCGATATTTAGATAGAAATTCATGTAGCCTAATATTGATTTACCCATTTTAACTAATCTACAGGAGTCATTTTGCTCTTGGCTTACTGTAAATCGAGAAGACTCTTCGCAGGTATGATCGTAAACGAGTGTAACCTCTAGTTTAAACTGTGAGTAAATGTATCCTCAACAGATGGCGTATGTGACCAATTACAGGATGTGCATTGGAGGAAGTCTTTAGTGTAGGTGGGCTCGTTGGATCGGATCCGGTCTCCAACCGGGACCCCACACTGCCAACAGCAAAGAAAAAAAACAGAACGCAGACTGAGCAGCAATGTGGCAGGCGCTAGGTTTTATAAATCAGAGTACGGCGGATAAATATTTGATGAGGAAAACCAAATGAAAAAAGTCATGCAGTGAGGAGAATAAAAAAAAGCTTTGCGGCACCAGGACAAGGTTAAGAGTTATATTCAAGTCCTCCATTTTGTTATGTAAATTTTAGAGGTGAGCAGTTCAACATTCTAAATAGTTTGATTATTGGGTTTAAAAAAGCTATTTATTTCTTGTGTTTTGTTTGTTTAATTCCTGACCACTTTAAATTCATGTTTAAAGTTTCATTAAGTAACTTTTCACCTGCTTGTGTCCACGTATATAGCGCTTTTCCACCTTCAAGCCCTTTACATCAAGGAACAACTCACCCATTCACACACCAATGTACACAGACACTAGGGGCGAGGTGGGTTCATCTGTGGGAGCTGGAATTGCACCGCCAACCTGTGGGTTAGTGGATCGTGGGTTCATTTGTGGGAGCGGAATTGCACCGCCAACCTGTGGGTTAGTGGATCTGACCGCTCGACTGGTGATGTTTATGTCGAGAATGGGATTTGAAACGCCAACCTTCAGATCAGTGGATAAACACTCTACCGACTGATCTACTGTTGTCTGACGATGTTATTGCTTGGTTCCACAACAAGAATAAAGGAAAAAATAGGAGTTGAATGCCATACTGTGGAACATTTCAGACAAAGCAATAAAAAAAATTGTCCTCTGCATTTGACCCATCATTCAACCATGCACTGCCACTGGAAAACCATGGAAGAGTGACCCATGTCCAGATCTTGGTCAGGACCATCTGGTTAGAAGATTGGACCACTGTGCATGCACTGGGTTGATGGAGAAAACCAGAGCAACTAAAGTAAACAACTAAAGTAAACGCACACTCTTTAAGAATTGAACCCGAAACCATCTTCCTACTAAGCGTCTGACATTTGACTGAATTTCGAAACCTGGTATGTCAGTTATATTCTACGTTTGTATGTTTGTAAAATAGTTTAAAGGGCCCATATTACGCGATTTTCTGATCTATGTTCTAATGTTTCCTCATCACAAACAGACCTGGAGTTGTGTTTTGTTTCATTCACATGTTTAACTCACAAATTCTGCGTATTTAGGCTGAGTTCTGCTCTCTTTTCCATGTTGTGATGTCATGTGGTGATACAGGAAGTGCTCCACTGTGTTTTGTAACTCCACACACCTTCACTAGAATCATTTGGATAATTTCAGGCCTGCAGTTGCCAATCACTACTGAACAAAAGGTAAAAGGTAGCCGTTAACTTGAAAACTACCACTTCATGACATCACAAGGTGCAGAGCATTTTGAGCTTTGGAGATGCAGATAGAGTAATAATAAAAGGTTACTCAAACATGTGCGAATGAAACAAAACACAACCCTGGGTATGTTTTTGATGAGGTAACAACATTATAACCTGGCTTAAAACTCACACGAGTAAATTTTGCGTAATATAGGACCTTTAATGCTGTTTTCATTCACATAATAAAGTTCTCGTGCCTTTCTAGAACTGCAGTTGAATAACATTAGACCACTTGTCCTTTGTGACTGATGCAAACTGCCTTCCCGGGTTGTTGTGCTGTGTCAAAACTAACCAGAGGAGACGAATGGCTTCTCTGAGGATGTAGATGATTTAATACGGTGGCACAGTTGGATCGGGAGCGACAGGATGTTGCCAAAGTGATTGACGAGCTGCGTCAGTGGGCGAAATCGATGACACAATGAATGCTATGAATGGGCAGACATGTTGTGTGGGGGGAAGTATGAGGAGCTAAAGGTAGGAAGTACAGAAATTAGGATTTTATCATTAAGAACTGCACATCCTGGCTTTGGTTCTCTTTTATATAAATGAGTTAGAGGCATTTGAAAGAATATGAAGTGTTACTGAGAGACACCACAATACTCATTAGACGGAGATGTTAAGAGCAGGTTAATGGACCATATCACCAAACTATTTAAAAGAAATTATAATGATCATTCGTGGGGAAAAGATTATAGCTTTTTTTTTTTTTTTTAATTCAGAGGCCCAAGACTCGGAGGGACGACTGAGAACCGATCCTCAGATTTCTATAGCCGTTTATAACTGGAACCGGACGGGTGAATCTGCGGAGCACGGGGTGGGAAACTGTGGGAACCTCGTACCTCCCCACTGGCAGTCTCTCTCTCTCTTTCTCTCTCTCCTTCTCTCTTTCTTTCTCTCTCTCGTTCTCTTTCTCTGTCTCCCTCTCTCTTTCTTTCTCTCTCATTCTCTTTCTCTCCCTCTCTTTCTCTCTCTCTCCCTCCCTCTCTCTTTGTCTCTCTCCCTCTTTCTTTTTCTCTCCCCCTCCCTCCCTCAATCTCTCTCTCTCTCCCTCTCTCTTCATCTCGCTCTCTTTATGTCTCTTTCTCTCTCCCTCCTCCAGGAGCAGAGGAGCAGGAGGAACCAGCAGGAGGAGTATTTCTAGTATCTAGTTTTTAGTATTTTAGCTCTTTTAGCTGGACTGATTTTCAAAGTACAGGTAGTAAAAGTTTCATTGTTATTTTTACATTTTATTGTAATAAATTCACTGTAAACTTTTATTCTCTTGGTTTTTAGTTCACAGCTCACCTCTTGGTTTTAACCACAGACTGTATAAAGAAGTGGACTGAGTGTGACGTCACCCACAGCGTTCGGCTCCAGTCAAATGAAGCTCACTGAGGCTAACAGTTATGGGGCGAATTTGGAGCCGAGTTCCGACCGCGAGTATGAAAGCAACCAGAGAGGGAAAAGAGCCCCGGGGAAAGAAGGCGTCTGTTATTAATGTTCATATCTTGATTTACAGACAAAACAGCAAAATAAAAACACCAGGATCATGTAGAGCGGGTTAATATGAACACTTTAACTTCCTATTTGGAGCGCGGCGGGTAGCAACCAATGCCACCTGGTTTTAACCTGGGTGGCATTGCTGTTTTATAGAGTAAATTAAATTGGTTTTAACACATTTTAGCCTTTTGAAAAGCCTCTCTGTCGTTTGGGAGCACGGCTGACGAAGGCTTGTGGGCTGAGCATTAGACAGAATCTGTAGAACCCTAAGGAGGGTTTGAATAGAGCACGGGAGAGATCGCTAGATTACTCAAATCTAAAACCTCTTCAGGCATGTTTCTGACACGAGAACAACATTATAACATGGTTAAAAAAGGCTTAAACTGTACATTATATTCACCATCGTCCAAAGCTGCCAGTGTAACCCAAACATCACCCCATCTTAGACATAATGAAAGACATAATACTGAAAAACACATCTGCCCGATTATCCACACATTTTAAAAACCCAAACTTTGCCCAACGTGATAAATACAAATTCTGAATAGGTATTTGTATGAGTGCCCTTTCTAAAGTTTGAGCCCCTGCCCCTGTAGCTCTGCGCGCAGCCTTGTATGTCGTTAACAATCAGCGCTCATTCAGACTCCCCCTCACAGTGAACCCATTGATAGATCGCAGTTAATAGTCTTGTGTCACGGCGAACAACATCAAAACCCAACCTTTTTGCTCTGGGCTGTTTTATCTCAAGCTGTTCGGCAGAAATTGAACAGTTCTTTCTCAAATGAGACTCCCACTCGCCCACCGCTGCAGAGCCAGAGTTTGGAGACTGGTCCCTCGTCGCGTCTCTCACAGAATTTAAATACCTCCTCTGCCTCAGGTGCTTCGTGTCGTGAACAATGAAAGACTATGGGAAAAAAGTTAAACATTCGGACGGTTACATCGATACGGCAAAAAGATGGCCACCCGCTACTGAGGAGTTTTTCTGAGGAGTGTTTCTCAAGAGGGTGATGTGGTTTGCATTTAAACTAAAGTTGTTTTTGGTGAGGATTTTGTTAGCTCTTGATAGCCACCTGAGCTAGAACATTGGGTTAATATTTTTGGTAGGAATGCACCAGTAAACATCCAGGAAATTGTCTGTACAATAACACATGGCAACCTCACTGTTAGCGTCACTACTTCCTGTCCTGTTGTATCGCTATGAGGTTTTTGCCGAGTCACGCTAAAATGAATAAATATTTAAAAATAAGGCAGTGGACAGGGAGCTGCTGCAGGATGTCACTGACAACATGTTAAAAATTACACAAATAAAATGAATACTTCACCGGAGGACGCTTCTGTGTTTAGAAAGAGGCTTGTTTGTGTCTTAATGCTAACGCTAATGCTAATTTTGAGGCATAATAAATATTAAAACAACACCCCAAACTGAAGTATTCTACATGTAGAAATAATTGAGTAGTCGTTATTTTAATTCATTTGAATTTTAATAGGTTGATTTTTTAATAAAAGTGACCGTTAGCTTTGTGACACAGTAAGCTAGCTAGCGTGCTGCCGTGCATTAGGGTTGCCAGGTTTTAGCGACCCAACCCTTGGAACGTATGGCACGGCTATATTTTCCACTGCATTTCTAAAAACACAAATAGACCTAGAAGTTGATGATATGAGCTTTAGATATGAAGATTTATTTCAATAAGATTATTCTAAAATCAATACATGGAATTGGCCAGAGCTGTTTTCTATGTGGAATATTACATGGAAAATAGCTCTGGCCAAACTCGCGGACAGTATTTTTCACCCGCGGCAGCTCTTAAAAAGCCGCCCAATTCCACAGGAAAATCGTGGACCTGGCAACCCTGCTGTGAATTTTTCACCTGCGGCAGCTCTTAAAAAGCCGCCCAATTCCACAGGAAAATCGTGGACCTGGCAACCCTGCTGTGAACAGAGCCTATTGTCCTGGATCTGGTATTGTGCCAGGGTATTTGCTCACAGTAGGCCAGTGGAATAAGACGTCAAACTTGCTGTTGAAGCTCAGAACATCTCATTAGATTAATGAGCTGAGGACCATAACAAATAACATGTTTGGATCAGAATAGTGATACGTTTGAGTATTTTAAGGCAATAAGTGTCTAAATGTCTACGTTTAAAGCAGACCTATTCTGTAAAATCGACTTTTCAGAACTTTTAACCATGTTATAGTTGTTTCCCCTTTTCGTTTACCCTCTCGAAGTTGTATTTGGAGTGATCCGTGAATGTTTGAGTAATCTTTAATCGCTTATTTTCAAGACGCCGTATTGCCGCTCAATCCCCGTTTTCACCATCACTGGCAGACGCCCACTGTGACGTACTTACTTGATTCTCCAATTTTATTTTCTTAATCACTGACACGCGTAGGATTCAGCAGCGTTGCATAGTTATTTTGGTACCAATTTTTAAAAATCCGCTGCTCACTAGTGTGATCTGCAGTTATCCATCAGAAGTGCCGACTCTTTGCTGTGATGACGTTTACACCGACGTCAGCTCCCATTGGGCGCCACAGGTTTCTAACGTGGAAGTCACCGGACGTGTTTCTTTTATTAAGTCATTTTAGGTGAATATTGTGATTTAAAATGTGCAAATTATGACATAATGAGCCATGGGTGTCATAGATTATAACTATACAGCAGACACAAGCACAGTAGGTCTGATAATGACGATATAAAGGTCCACTATGTAACTTTCATGGAAGCTGTTTGCCTGAATTTTAAACAAGCATTTTTTTCAATACTGGTATTTTATTTCTCAAAATTCATGTGCTTAACTCTATGACAAAAGATAAGTTTATTGCCATGTTGTGAAATATTCCTGGCAAAGCAAAATCATCTCCATGGAGACAAGCAGATGGTGGACCCTCACTCCAGAAAAGTTACATGTTGTACCTTTAATGCCAAATCAATATCATTATCAGAACTGAAAAAGGTGAATTGTGCATTTCTAATTTTATTTTTATTCACATTTGGTTATTAAATGAACATCCCGTTGTGTCCTTTCAACAAACGCGTAGAATTATAAACATAAAACAGACAGTCATTGTCTCTATGCATATTATTGTACTTGTATTTGTCAGAATGTTTCAAAACCTTTATATTTGAGTCATGAAAAGTTTGCAGAATAAATGTGTATGTTACAGAAGCAGAGCGAGAAACTGAGCAATTATCACTGTCACGAATACTGAATGTTCTGTTGCCTCTGTACACAAACCCACTCACAATATTATGTCTTTATTCTAATTCTACCCGTGAGTAGGACAAAGTGCGACTAATCCAAACTTTTTCTACAAATATTTATATCTTTAACTTAAGGTTAGGTCTTGTGAGACAATGAAGTTGCTATGGGTTACTCCTCCTTCAAACTATACATGCGTCACCGATCTGAGTCACTTTCCAAACAGCCTAACTTCAACCACAGGCCTGTGTAAATAAGATCCCATTTTAGATATTTTTAAGTAGAAAGCAGATCTTAGTACAGTGGAAATCATGGTAATTATAATGATGCCTTACACTTGCCTACACTTTATCTCCCCAGTACTGTACATTACTCAGTGGCGGCCGTCAGGGCTGCTGGCCTAAACATG
>KN484595.1:0-12411 GCA_000787095.1 Periophthalmodon schlosseri
ATACACACACACATACACATATACACAACACACACAATACACCAGAACTATGAATTGTGTTATACAAATAAACTTTAAAAAAGGGTATTTTTTATTGTCTTACCCTGTGTCCACATTTCAGGCACATCCATATTGGTCCACTCTCCTCCATTTCCTGTGATGTTTTATTGTCATCTTTGTCCTCACTGTGGCAATCCTGACAGTTTGTCCAGTCTGCGTTCCCAGACAGCTTCTTCACAATAGCTTGGTCAGTTCCCTTTTTGATATGTCGGCAAGATGGACCTTATAAGACATGAAGGATATGTATTAATCAAACATACAAGGAGTTAAATTATTTATTTCTATATTATGACAAAAATCTACCTGACAAGTCAATATCGTCGTCCTCCCTGGAGCTGCGGTCCTTAACTCTCTTCTTTCCCATAGTGACCTAAACAAATTAGAAAAACAAATAAAACATGAATGAATTGAAAATGTTTGGAGTTTCTACTATAGCCCAATAACAGGGATGGAAAGTAACTAATTACATATAAGATTAAACTTGTATTTGTAATTGAGTATAATTCTAACCATATGGTTGTAATTAGTTATATTTAATATCATGATCAAGTCCCAATTATCCCAATCCACAGCTGTCTCTTTCTACACCAATAAACTCACATAACAGCAATGCATCACCTGCTCTGATTGGACAGAGCTCAAAGCAAAATTGTATTGTTTTAAACCACAATTTATATAAAATAGTTATCTAAAATGTTGCTAAAATGTGTTCAAATAACATCAGTAACTAACTCACATTTTATGTGTACTTTTCACGTTTACTTAAGTACAATTTTGGAAGCAATACTTGTAACTGAATACAATTTTAGCCACATAACTACTTTTACTACTTTACACAAACTGGAGCTGCCAAAGACTAATTTAATTTATAGATTTTAAAAAAACAAAAATCAACAAATTGTCATCCAACCTAAAGACACATTCCCGCACCTGTTACAATCGCCAATCAAATCATATTTATCACAAATAACTGTATTATAGTGGTATTATATTTACTCTCCGGGACATGTTTTATACAGGTAAACCATAATAGCACACCTATTAAATAAATGTTAACGTTAGTTGGTTATGGAATAATGTGGACGCCATGTAAAACATTTAAAAGCACATGGTTTTAATCTATAAGTAATATGAGTGATCATTTGCAAAGTCAACTTACAGCTACAGACGATTCCAAAATACCCATTCACTTTCGTTCACTTCGCGTGAATAAATCCATTTTACATAATAGTACTATCGAATCCCATCTAATTTCTTTATCAAGCTTTTTTTTTTTTTTAAAGTTTGGGGTTCTAGATAAAAAATGAACAGAAATCTGAGAGAAAGACAGAAAAATCTAGTAGCAGCTGACACACGCACGGGGGAACGAAAGTAGCGGTGTAGCTGTTTCCAATGCTCCGTACGGCCACTTCCGGAGTGCTGCTTTTTACTGTCCGACAAGAAACAAAAGCAAAATTAAATTAAATTAAATCTCACAGCTTGTATATGATGCAGCTATATTCAGCTATATTCATGAATAATCAAACTGATGTAAGTATAGTGATTAAAGGTCCCATATTACACAAAATGGATTTTTGTGAACTTTAAACTATGTTATAATGCTGTTACCTCATCAAAAGCATACACAAAATTGTGTTTTGTTTCATTCACATATGTTTTAGTACTCCTGGATTATTAGGCTGTCTCTATCCCCAACGCTCAAAATGCTCTGTTCCACCTTATGATGTTATGAAGCGGTAGTTTTCAAGTTAACAGCTACCTTTTACCCTTTGGTCAGTAGAGATTGGCAATTCCAGGGCTGAAAACATCCAGATGATTCTAGTGAAGGTGTATGTTTAAAAACACAGTGGAGCACTTCCTGTCTTACCACATGACATCACAAGGTGGAACAGAGCATTTTGAGCATTGGAGATGTAGATTAATACTAAAGGGTTACTCAAACGTGTGAATGAAACAAAACACAACTCCAGGTATGTTTTTGAGGAAGTAACAACATTTTAACTTAGCTTAAAGCTCATAAGAATCCATTAAAGAAAAAAAGAAAGATAACATGTGTTGATTGTAGTTTGGTTAGTTTTAGAAGGCAGTGGTGGAGAGTACCTAAAATTTTAACTCAAATAAAGTGCAGGCACCAAGCTAATGATGTATCCAATTACAAGTACTGCAGCCAAAATAGTATTTAAGTAAAAGTAAAAACTACATATGAAAAATATTACTTTAAGTACTAGTTACTTTTTAACACAATTTTAGATAATAGTAATACTACTACTACTAATAATGCATAACATGTACATAGCGATTTTCATGACACTCATAGATGCTTCACATAGTTCAAATCAAAACACATGAAAAAAACAGATAAAAAAGGAGATACAATTATTTGAAGACAGTTTTGAACAGGTGAGATGCAGATCACGCTTTTGTACAAAACTTGATCAATCTAAAAGTGTAAAAATGTATTTAGTCATTTTAAACCACAATCTGCATATTCTCTGAGCTCTGTCCAATCGGAGCAGGCCATAGAGTGCTGTTATGTGATTTTGCAGGTTTAGGAGCAGAGACAGTCGTGGCTTGGTACACTACTCAGTAAATTCTATGATTTAAAATGCAACTAATTACAATTTTACTCATATGCAAGGACAGGTCTAAAAATCCACTCCAAAAAGTAAAATTACCCCAAAAATCTACTCACTTACAGTAGCGTGAGTATTTGTAATTGGTTACTTTCCACGCCTGTTAGATTTATTTATTTTATTTATTTATTTATTTATTTTTAATTAAGTCACATGCTTTCTATGTATTTAGGATGTGGCTGTTATGTAAATTTGTCAGATTATTGCAACTGGCAATGCTACAAGGACCACACACATAACACAACAGGATCACATTTTAATCACAAACAACCGTAATGTTACACACATGAGGTCAGGACCATAAAACACATAAACAGTTTCACAAACATAAACGGACAAAAGCCAGGACAGACTTGGGGAAAAAGGAGGGGACATAATCAGTGCAGAGAATATCTCACAATATCACGATTTATCATCCTCCATCATAAAGTTTGATCGCAATTTACCCTTAAATCATCACATTTCTTCAAGGTTTATTATTTCCTTTCCGTAGGCCTGTTTGGACATGAAGAAAATCTTAAAATAGGATTTAGTAATTTAACTATACAATTGTGAATATTTCAATTGATAAGACAAACAAAATTTAGCCCAAAATATCACTTCTACCCATTTTTTTTCAATGTATTTATTTGTATTTATTTCAGGGACAGTGCGCATATCAATCGACATTTCAATGTAAATATGCCGGAGGGCCATTTTTCATCTGTAGTCCCTGGGCAGGTGTTGAGTGTCAACCTACAAGAAGTGAAATTACAGTTACATAGTAGGCCTACATTATTACCAATTAAAATATACTCTAAAATCATACATTGCAATAAGCCATAGCTCTAAAAGTCAAAATTGAATTACATTTAGATTAGAGGGTAGCTGTGGATACTTATATCCAGCAGATGGCAGTAGTGTTAAATCTTTTTCTTTTTTTGTAATTATCAACACCAAGGAAGTCATGTGAACGCAGCACAGTTTTACGCACATAGATTTTACGCACGACGTCTCCACAGAATCGTGTTTATCCGAAGTCCATTTTTATTTACTTTTAAAACAAGTCTACTCTTTATAATGTCACAATGCATCGGCTAAACGGTAAACACGTTATTGGAAACATATTCCTCGCGGTGTGGCGTTGATTGCGTGGCTATGTCGTATCTGGACTGGGCAGAGAGTCAGCTGGCGGAGATCGAGCTTCTGTCCAGCATGTTCCCCACACGGGCGGAGCTGGAGTTCTCGGATCCTCTCGCACTCGCCCTGCTCCGGAGCTACGTGGAGGGCACTGCGTCTAAAGATGTGCCCCCAACGTCCAGACCGCATTTCCTAATCAAGCAAAAGATGCAGCCTGCTGGAATGAACGAGGTAAGTTACAGATAATAGTTTGTATAAACTGGTAAATGTTGGTTATAATGGTGTTATGTAGTTTAATGTTTTTTGTTGTTGTTGTTTTGTTTTGTTTTTTTATAGATTGATGTAATTGTGTCCTGTACCTATCCTTCTGAATATCCCAGTGTGCTGCCAGAGATTACAGTCAGGTATGGCTTGGTTAGTGTTACTTGATAGTAATGCATGTTCAGGACCCTATGATCAATTCGTGTTTAAGCGCACAAATCAGCTCACGTGTTGCAGCTCCAACCAACTCAGCTTTTTATGGTCAGATAAAATAAAGCTCAGATTAAGTCTAATTTACGTAAAAGAGCTTCTAACATAGTAGTGCTTTCAGTTAGCTTCACACCCCCAGGAAATGGTAAAAGCTAAAGTTAAATCTGTCAACTGGACAAAACGTTGTAGGAGTGAAGACGTTTCACTGCTCATCCAAGCCGCTTCTTCAGTTCTGGTCAGATTGCTGGTGGACACTGCCTTATATCGACCTGAAGGGAGGAGCTAACTACACTGAAACTGTAAACAGCTATTGTTTACAGTCTTAATGGCCCTATTCAACCTTTAATGGCCCTACGGGCTTGCTCTATTTTTCTCTTTGTTTCCTTTCTTGTGTCTTTGGGGATAAATTGGGGACAGGTGATGCCTTAGACATCACCTGTCCTCAATTTATAACTCCATCCTCAGACCCAAAGCAAACAGCTGTTTACAGTTTCAGTGTAGCTGGCTCCTCCCTTCAGATAAGGCAGTGTCCACCAGCAATCTGACCAGAACTGAAGAAGCGGCTTTGGTGAGATCAGCAAACAGCTGTTTACAGTTTCAGTGTAGCTGGCTCCTCCCTTCAGATAAGGCAGTGTCCACCAGCAATCTGACCAGAACTGAAGAAGCGGCTTGGATGAGATCAGACCTGGACGACTGAGGGATTACACAAACATCCCCAGAAAATGTTGATGACATCAGCTGCAAAGTATCAATATATGTTTAGTGATTATACTGTGGAATGTTCCAAGCAAAGCCATAACATCTCCATGGAGACAAGCAGGTGGCGGACCCTTCCAGAGAAGTTATACATGTTTTAGTGAAGTCACCAGGGAGGCTGCATACTTTGGTAGACCATAGGCTTACATTTTTAAATAATATCTCAACGATCATACATCACAAATGTTTCTCTATTCTCCTCATAATATCCTCATGTAAATATTCACAGTTGAAACAGAATGAACATTTTGCTCATTACTGTTACTCCAAAAATAATACTACTCAGGTACAACTAATAAGTATGGGGTGCAAAAAGTACTCCTAGAAGTACAAGTTACTCAAGTATATGTATCTGAATAAATATAACTCTGTACTCTTCTGTCTGTTTTGTAAAATATATTCATTTAAGTCTCATGCACATTCTATATCTAATCAGGAAGAAAAGACTTAAACATGAACTGCTAAACTAACACAAGAATCCTATGCATTTCAGAGCATGTTTGCAGAGCTCTAAGGCAGGTTAGCAGGTTTAATACATTATAACACTCCATTGGATTCAATAGCAGTCTAGTAGCCGTGAAGAAATCATTCATTCATTCACACTCATGTATTCCACTCAAACACTGGAGGCAAGGCGCATGAAGTGTCATGCCCAAGGACACAACATCAGCACATGTTTTAAAGCCTGTTATTGATCTTTTCATTCTTGCACAGATGCTCAGGTGTGAACCGGTCCCAGCAGAGCCAGCTCCACTCAGACCTTGGTGCCCACCTGAGTGAGACATGCCTGGGGGAAGTGTGTGTGCTCTCGGCCATGGACTGGCTCAAGGACCACCTCCATCTCTACACCAGCATGTCGTCTGCACCTGCCCCCAACCAAAGAGCCCCACCCCCCGCGCAGCACCCGGAGGTCTTCACCCGCCTCTGGATCTACAGCCACCACATCTATAACAAGATCAAGAGGAAGAGCATCCTGGAGTGGTCTAAGGAGTTGGGTCTGACCGGGTTCAGCATGCCGGGCAAGCCTGGGGTGGTGTGCGTGGAGGGGTCACAAGCTGCCTGTGAGAACTTCTGGGCCAGGTATCTGTGAAATTTTCAATTAAATGAAAATGCCTCAAACGAACATACAGTATAATATGATCACAGTAGGTATTTTTGTGATATTCTTCAGTGATGTGAGTGCCCAAATGTTTGGGTTTTTTTTTAATGTGGGGTGCATTTTGAAACATAAATAAAAGGAAGGGCCACAGACTGGTTGTCAGTGGATCTGCCAGAGATTTGACAAACAATAAAACAAACTTATAAATGCAGTTCTGAAAACCTAGTGTGAGGTCTGTCTCTGTCCATTTGAAGTTCTGATGGTATATCTTTCAAACATGAAGTAAAATGAACCTTTAGTAATTTTTGTCAATTGACCAGAAACTCTAAGTGCCAACAAATGTCTGAGAGCCAACGAACATCTGAGGGCCTCACTGTGCCATAATTACTGCCACACTCTAAAGCAAAGGATCACAGTTTTAGACCATGGTCAGTGTAGTTCCCTCTGCTTTTAATTGTGCTTTTGTACATTTTATAATAATTCACAATATTATTATTGTGACTTTGTGACTTGGCAATATCAATGGCTTTACCTGTCCATCTCCCTACAGTGTTAAGGTCAATACTCAGGTCATGAAAATTGTCCCCTTTTTAACTAGGGGCCAAATATACCCCAAAATGTAATCTAAGGTACATTTATGAGAGCTGGGAATGCCACAAAATCCAAAAATATTACATTTTATGAATAATACCTGTCAGTAGTCTGTGTTTGATAGTCTCTCCTATATTTTCTCTTTTAATGCTTCTCAAAAGAATTACAGTTTTACATTACACTTTGCCCCGTTTATTCTTTAGCAACACTATTGAAAGGTATATGGAGCTAAATTATAAAATACTTATTTTGAAATGTTTTAAATTTAAAACATTTTGATTTGTTTGGTTTGGTAAAACACATTGGAAAAAAAAAGATAAATCCTTAATTTCCTGATCAGTACTTTTAACCATGTCAGTTAAGTCCTGATACTGAGAAAAGCAATACAGATAAGGCCCAGAGACACAGGGAGAGCGACTTCTCTGCAAACATTATATTAATAAACATTTGGAGATGTTGCCTCTCAATTCCGCCATTCAAATTACAGAATGCCACAAATTATTAATCATTCGGTTAGCTAAACTTTTCTTAGTGGAGGTTCGAGTCTGGATGCTAAAGAAAAGTGAAATGAAATCTTAAATTTTAAAATCCTAATCCTGATCCATTGTCTGTTTGTCCAGAGTGAAGGTGCTGACGTGGAAGAAAATCATGATTCGTCACAGAGAGGACATCCCGCTCATAGGACAGGAGAAGGACAGTGGACCTGCTCGGACTCTGGACTCTCTGAGGAAGTTCAGCCATTTTGAGGAAGCCATGTTTGACCCTCACGGTAACCGCGGCAACCACATGGACCTGGGACAGCTGTATCAGTTCCTCAATAAAAAGGGACTGAGTGACATTTTTCAGATGTATTTTGGAATTGAGGGAAGGTAAAGGACAATATTGGAAAAAAATCTAATTTATTTTTATTAATAAATAGTCTACCAAATTGAATTTTTATTGAGTTGAATCCTATTTTTGCAATTTCAGGCAACTGTGCATCTTTCAGTATTTATATTATTGTTTTTTCTAACTTTTCAATATGAGTATGTATGAAAACAGGTAAAAGTAATGACCTGTTTTGTAGCAGTGTGCAATTTATTTTTGAACAACTCAAAATCAAATGAGGATGTTGTTTTAATGCTTTGCTTTAGCGTTTGTTTGTCTAAGGGGGTATCCCATAATACTTTGTGGTGTGTGTAATCTATTTTTAACAAATGTGAAAAGCACTATTAAATAATCAGATGAAGGTGTATATATCAAGGTATAGGTATTCGACCAGGCAATATCTTTTTTTATACAATACAAAGTGTTAAGATGGGTGTGATTGACAGGCAGATTAACCAATCAGAAAAATGCACGGTCAATTTGTTTCATTTTATGTGAAAAACTAAAAAGGAAAGAAAACATAAAAACACAGAGAACTTAGAAACACTGTGGGCCTCTGCGTTTGAGTGAAGCACTAAACACTCTGAGGGAAGTTTGATTTTGTGGGAAGGACTGGTGACCAGACTGACGTCCTCTGTCTATAGAATATTATACAGAAAACACCAGTGTGGAGGCCGGGCTACTGAAATACAGCTATTTTAATACATAATCAAATTGGAAATTTTGTTGGCTACAGAGGACAATACCTTAAATGATTTACTCTCAAACTTGCAATTTTAACTTAACTCAGCCCATGACCAGACCTAGAACACGATTGATTGGTCTAACAGGTATCCACACTTCAAACTCCACCCCTGCAGCCAGGTGTTTGTAATCAGAAACACCTGACTTTAATCAGGTCAGTCCTGCGTGATGCCACATAGTACTTGAAATTGCAGTGGCCACTAGAGGCAGCACACACTCATTTTTTGACTGCTACAGATTTACCAAGTTTGCACTAAAATTGTCTAAAAGGACTAGGAGCAGTACACAATACTATTAAAACACCATATACAATGTTCAGTAGCCAAAAAGTCTAATTTAAAATTCACAAATTGACTATTTGAAGTAGTATCTGAAGTATGATCTGATAACACTACCTTGTAATTTTCTACTAAAACAACATACCTACATTTGTTTTGATACTATTCCTTAAGAATTAGGCCAAAACGATTAGAGATTTACTGTGATCCTATTTCAGTGCAATTAAAATTTCTGCTTATCAAATCTGAATCTTAATTTTATCCTTACAAGATGAAAAACTGTCTCCCTGGTGCTGCTCCCTAATTATGAGTTTTTTATGAGAAAAATATCTACAGTGTTATCAGATTATAAGAATACTTTGAACTTTGAACCTTTTTAGTGAGCTGTTTATCGACAAAATGAGCAATTTAACTAGACGATTATTTGAAAATTGCTGAAATACAAGTTCATATTCTCAGAATGACCTCTTTTATCCAGTTATTCATTGATTCACTGATTTTTTTATTCATTGATTCATTTATTCTAAATTCTATTACATTGCATCTAGTTTAAATTCTTGACATACTGAATGAAAAATCAGTGAAATATATTATTTACTTCAATTTAGAGTGTTTTAAGTAGATGATAAATTATTGTACACCTTAAAAGTGTTTTACATGCAAATCATTATTATTAAAATATAAGATTGCATTTAAAGGCCCTATTACGCAAAATGGACTCTTAAGAGCTTTTAGCCATGTTATAATTTTGTTACTGTGTAATCCCTCAGTCATCCGGGTATGATCCATAGCAAAGGAAACATATTATACAACACACAGGCAAATCCACGGCTGAGCCACAGGCTCACCGGTCTCTCCTATTATTGCTAACTTAAATATGGAACAATTTGAACAGAATGCACTGGCCTTGTGTCCAGGTACTCCACCCGCGCACTGGTACTGCTACATGGTGACAACCGGACTAAAATTAAAATGGAATCCTTTGCATTTTAGTGCTGTGGATCCGAACATCAAGTTCACATGGGAAGAGGCCACGGAGAACAAATTGGCCTTCTGAGATTGTGCAGTAACTTGAACATGACAACACAGGGCTCAAATGCTTCCTACAAGCACAGAGGAAGGACAGCACTTGGAGAAAGCTCTCTCTGCTTGTGGAGATACAAAATGGGCCTTCAATAGATCTAAGAGCTAAAAAACAGGACAACAGAGAATCAGAACCTAGAAGAAAAGGTGTAACCTTACACAGCTGGTGTGTCTGAAAAGCTTTAGAGTTTTTTCAGACAACATGAAATTCTGGTCTATTTCAAACCTACAAACACTTTAAGACAGAAACTGGTTCACCCAAAGGACAAAACCCCGAGCCATAAACAAAGTAATGTAGTCTACTCCATTCAGGGCAGTGAAGAGTGCAGTGAGCGTTACACTGGAGAAACTAAACAGCCATTCCATAAGAGAATGTACCAACACCGTCGAGAGAGCTCCTCTGGACCCCAGTCCGCCGTACATCTTCATCTCAAAGCCACTAACCACTCCTTTGAAGATAGTGAGGTACAGATCTTAGCCAAAGAAAAGATATGGTTTGAGAGGGGAGTTAAAGATGCAATTTTTGTTAGGAAAGACAATCCTTTTTGAACATGAATGGGGGTGTTAGACATCATCTATCTGCTATTTACAACTCCATCCTCAGACCTAAATAAAGAAAACAAGCAAAACAATAATGATAGCTAGAATGCTAATAGGTGTGAGAACACCCATTAGGGGCCTGAACGATTATCCTAAATATGACTCAGGCACAGTTCACACTTAGTGTATTTCAATAGACCTAGCCAACAAACATAAACTGTAAACAAGCAGGTGTGTTAGTTTCAGTGTAGTTAGCTCCTCCATTCAGACACATATAAGGCAGCGTCCAGCAGTAATCTGACCAGAAGTGAAGCAGCGGCTTGGATGAGCAGCGAAACGTCTTCACTCTAAAACTTTTGTCCAGTTGACAGAATTGAATTTTTCTTTTGCTATAATGTTACCTTATCAAAAACATACCTAAAATTGTGTTTTGTTTAATTCATACATGTTTAAGTAGCCCTTTATTATTAGTCTGTTTACATCTCCAAAGCTAAAATGCTCTGTTCCACCTTGTGATATCATGTAGTGGTAGTTTTTAAGTTAACAGCTCCATTTACCTTTTGTTCAGTAGAGATTAGCAGTTCCAGGACTGAAATGATCCAAATGTTTCTAGTGAAGGTCTATGGAGTTTAAAAACATAGTGGAGCACTTCCTTTATCTATGGAGTTAAAAACATAGTGGAGCACTTCCTTTATTACCACATGACCACAAGGTGGAACAGAGTGTTTTCTGTTTAGAACTCAGCCTAAATATGCAGGGTTTGTGTGTTAAACATGTGTGAATGAAACAAAACAACTCCAGGTAACAACAATTCTTCACTGTGACATTCATGAATACAGTTGCCTGTTAAATTGGTTAATTCCTACATCTACCAATATGTTAACAAGTGATTCAAAATCTAAACTGAAACCAAATGGTCATATTTCATAGATTTTCATTAATTTATTTTTCCCTCCCCCAGCAGATGGCAGCATTACACCACCACAATTTTGCAGTGTGGGCTGGAGTTTTCATTTGTGATATGTTCAAATTTGATGCATTAAACATAAAGCATAATGTGGCCTTGTATTAACCTGCTGTAAAATCACACTCATCTGATGTTCATGAATTGGACCCCGAGAGAATTTTCACTTCCACGTCAGACTCTTTTTCATGAGCGCAACAATACAAACAAAAACAAACAAAACAACTAACTGCATAGGTCCATTTAAAAAATTAAAAACAGGTGCAGGTGTGATTATAAATGTTTATCACCAGATTATTAAAGTGCATTTGTGGCACCAGTTTATCCAGTTATGTTCTTGAAATGTATTCCATTTTTAGGAAGAAAAATAACTAAAAGCTTTTTTTCAGTTCTAGTGCAGCCAGTTTTTATACGTAGACAATTGTGAGATTTTGTATTAAAAGTTCCCATATCAAAGTTGAACAAAAAAGTGGGATATTCTAGCAGCCCATTGTCGTAGTCCCTTACAAATACACTTTCATACAGAGTTGTTCTCTTCTGACAGATAGCAATGGCCAGCCATAGAGTGAACAGTGATGGGTTTAAACTCTGTTTATGAAACGAAGGGCTGAGTAAAAGAGTGAATCTAAAAGTTTCAAAGTAAAGGCTGAAGTCTGAAGTCTGCTATATTATATCTCAATAATCCAGTACAGAAAGAAAGGTTGCTGGAACAATTTATTTTCAGTAATTCAATGGGACACAAGTTTTGTTTCTATAATAAAATCATAATTTTGATTTTAAACTTTACATAATTCCGAGATACAGTGGGGCAAAAAAGTATTTAGTCAGCCACCAATTGTGCAAGTTCTCCCACTTAAAAAGATAAGAGAGGCCTGTAATTTTCATCATAGGTACACTTCAACTATGAGAGACAAAATGAGAAAAAAAAATCCAGAAAATCACATTGTCTGATTTTTAAAGAATTTATTTGCAAATTATGGTGGAAAATAAGTATTTGGTCAATAACAAAAGTTCATCTCAATACTTTGTTATATACCCTTTGTTGGCAATGACAGAGGTCAAACATTTTCTGTAAGTCTCCACAAGGTTTTCACACACTGTTGCTGGTAGTTTGGCCCATTCCTCCATGCAGATCTCCTCTAGAGCAGTGATGTTTTGGGGCTGTCGCTGGACAACACGGACTTTCAACTCCCTCCAAAGATTTTC
>KN484595.1:12958-33330 GCA_000787095.1 Periophthalmodon schlosseri
CACAGTTGATTTCTTCACACCAAGCTGCTTACATATTGCAGATGCAGTCTTCCCAGCCTGGTGCAGGTCTACAATTTTGTTTGTGGTGTCCTTTGACAGCTCTTTGGTCTTGGCCATAGTGGAGTTTGGAGTCTGACTGTTTGAGGTTGTGGACAGGTGTCTTTTATACTGATAATGAGTTCAAACAGGTTCCATTAATACAGGTAACGAGTGGAGGACAGAGGAGCCTCTTAAAGAAGAAGTTACAGGTCTGTGAGAGCCAGAAATCTTGTTTGTAGGTGACCAAATACTTATTTTACCGAGGAATTTACCAATTAATTCATTAAAAATCCTACAATGTGATTTCCTGGATTCTTTCCCCCCATTCTGTCTCTCATAGTTGAAGTGTTTTTAAGTGGGAGAGCTTAAAAGAATAAGTTTTGGTCTAGCCAAAACCCACGATATTTATAGGTGGTGACTTTCAATCAATGTACAATACTTGTTCTGATACAGCTCAAGGTCAAAGGTTCATTTCTGTCCTGTGAATGGGACTTTTTTAGTATACCTGCGGAAATGAGTATCTAGTTTTGATACTCGTTTTAATATCAATTAGTATCAGATTTTTGAGACTTTTGACAACTCTACCCATGAATATAGGTTTTGATAAAAGTTTGAATTTAAATGGAACCTTCCTTATGTAAAAAAATGTATTGACTTTTGACTGTTGGGTTTATTTGGCATTAATTAAATGATGATACTGAATCTGCAATGCCATTAGATGTCACATACAAATCATCATGGTGGGCCCACATTACATGTTGTCTAATGAAAACACACACAAATTAGATTACGCACATCACAAATTAGTCATGTTTATGGAATTTAAAATCAAATTCTCACATATCGTTCCTTTAACCAGCAATTACCGTTTACAGTCTGTGGTTAGCTGACTCTGAAATATATGGGGAAGGTAATATACTTTGATTCATGTAACACAATAATGACCTCCCATGCTTTCTGGTGTACCATCCTCTCATAGTCACACCCAGTCATTAACCATATTTGAGAAATTGCATTCACATCATGAAGCTCATCAAATCCATTTGATTGGAGGTGCTATCGATCACCCCCATAGAAAGTTCACACAGCACAGCCTGCCTTCCCATTTATACCACCCTCTGTGTACAGCTTATTTCTGGAAAACACATATATGATGCAATATTTTACATTCTCATATAGAGGGAGTCGGCAGAAAAATAAAGTTGTTCGCTGCTTATGCAGTTTCCTGGCCTAGTTGGACCATCCTTGTGCTATGTGAAATAAGATATGCCTTTGAAGAAGCATGGTAAAAAGGATAACCAAAGCTGATGCGCAGAAAATAGCTCGGAAATGATGGCAGAAATGGTCCCTTGTTTCTTAAAACCATTCTGGCAGGTCTTTGTGGGAAAAATCATTTTACATCAAACTCTATTCACACGAGATTTGATGGGATTTTTTTGTTTTGTTTTGTCATTTTGAGACAATAAGCCAATTCTGTAGATGTATTGATGCATATAATTGAATTAGTTTTGGAACGTCACAGCAAGGGACTGGAAAGCAGAGGTTTGATCACGACTCCCTGGCTGCCACTCCTGGAACCAAGTTCAGACAAATACCATTGTTGTTGTTGTTGTTGTTTGAGAAAGTAGAAGAACAGTGAACACAGCTGAGACAATTGAGAGGGGGACTTTTGGAGATGGGCTCTGAAATGTTGATGGTACTGAAATATGTTTGCAATAATGACCAAGTCTTCTGTACTCCAGTAAGAGTACTGTTAAGAATAATACTGCTAGAAGTACAAGTCGTAGTAGAAGTACAAGTCCTGCATCATTATGGTCAAAACGACTTGACAGTTGGAGTCCCATTTCCATATTTGGTCTCTTCCACTCTGTATCCCCATTTCACACTACTGTCCTATTGAATAAAACATACAGGCCAAAAAAAAAAAAAAAAAAAAAAAAGTTCAAGTAAAAAGTAGAAACCCTTATAATTCAAAAGAGTAAAAAGTATTGGTGAAAAAAATACTGCTCAAACTTACAAGCGTATTACACCAAGTTCTATTTCATCCCCAGGTGGTGTAACCCATATGAGACAATGGGCTACAAAGCCTGTGTATGTAATCTAAGTTGTAAAACCAACATTGTCCAGTAGAGTGTGCTGTTGCACTCTGAGTCTTGAGCCTTGCCATGCAGTCACTGCATGGATTTGTTAAAATAACTGGATAGGGTATTGCTATCTTAGAGCTGTCATGAGTTGGATTAGTGGTCACTCATTGGTACTGCAACAAAAAATCCCTCCTGCCCAGAAAGAATTTCTCATAAAGTGCACTGTAATCACAAACTGCTCGTGTTTGGCTGACAGGGCACCTACAGGTTTCACAAAGGTGGAACTTTTTTTTTTTGCCTATTTTCAGATCATAAACTTTTTCTCAGCTCAAAATCCATCTGATGTCTTAAGAAAAAGGCTTTCTAATCATTAGCTTCGGCTACACTCTATATCTGCTCTAGCTAAGCTCAAGCGCTGATTAGGTTAGAGCGGTCACGTGGTATGACATGAGCGAGTATGTGAGTGATGTGAACGAGCCCAACTGCCGTGAATGGGCCACAGGTTTAGAACATGGTTCAGAAGCACCATGGAAACATAAAAATTACAATTTATAATTAGTAATTTATTTATTATTTCCTTGCCTTCTTTGCAGCCACTCTACTCGCTCTCGTCGTGCAAAGTCTCATGTGGGATAGCTCAACTGTGCTTGGTCGATGGGCAGGGCAGGACCGGATGTACCTAGCTGCTAAAGGCTAAACTCGCGACATGCGCCATTGAGCACGGCCCATTGACTTCAATGGGTGGCCATGTTTTGGCCCCGGGGCTTTGGTCACTGTCACGCACTTCAAAGCGCGTTCCTCCTAGTGGTACTGAGCAGAGCCACTACATCCTCACTTCCATAGGGCCGGTATGGGGCGGTACGGAGCGGATCCTAAGTGTTTTCACTGCAGAAAGTGATCCTCAAGCGCTATTAGGTTAGAGCGGTCACGTGGTATGACATGAGCGAGTATGTGAGTGATGTGAACGAGCCCAACTGCCGTGAATGGGCCACAGGTTTAGAACATGGTTCAGAAGCACCATGGAAACATAAAAATTACAATTTATAATTAGTAATTTATTTATTATTTCCTTGCCTTCTTTGCAGCCACTCTACTCGCTCTCGTCGTGCAAAGTCTCATGTGGGATAGCTCAACTGTGCTTGGTCGATGGGCAGGGCAGGACCGGATGTACCTAGCTGCTAAAGGCTAAACTCGCGACATGCGCCATTGAGCACGGCCCATTGACTTCAATGGGTGGCCATGTTTTGGCCCCGGGGCTTTGGTCACTGTCACGCACTTCAAAGCGCGTTCCTCCTAGTGGTACTGAGCAGAGCCACTACATCCTCACTTCCATAGGGCCGGTATGGGGCGGTACGGAGCGGATCCTAAGTGTTTTCACTGCAGAAAGTGATCCGTACCTTCCAAAGGGGTCTGGAATACCGCCGGGGGAGGGGGGGGGGGCTGATCTCAGCTAATCACAGAGGCTAGGCTAAAGCTAGCGTAAACTTTCAACTAACTCTGGTTTTTGTCAGTTTTTTTTGCATTTATTTCATTTATCTGCATCTCTACGCCACATTTTAGCCCCTCTTTATTTAACGGGTTGGGGTTTGCTAGTGCTAGCTGCATTATACACTGCAAATGTAATATTCTTTATCTTGACGGGAGTGGGGTACCTTAATAAACAGGAAGCAGCTGGATAGGTCAGTTTTGTGACATATCAGCTCAATATATAAGTTGCCGTCACTGGAAATACAACGGTATATCACAAGATCAAGTCAGCTTCTTGTGAGAAACTATTATTTTATGTTTATATCTGTTTTTGTCATCTTGATGATGTTCGTTTATCCAAGAAATGTCACTCACGCCGCTACTGGCGTGCTGCTGGTCCTCCATTGACTGCATGGAGAAGTATCCAATCCCAATCCCCGTGAGCTCATTGTTGTGCCGCTGTTGATCTGTGTTGATGCTCCTGTAGCACCGGTGTTTTTATAGCTATTCTGCATCTCGTAGCGGCCTACGTCAGATACAAGATACACCTTTGGGTGTATCTCGCTAGACCTGTGTCACGCCCAAAAGCCACCTGGGACATTTGTAATCGAAATGAGGCCGAAGCATCCTCGCCAGGAGAACCCTGACCGAACTCTTTTCAAATCGGATCCAGATAAGACACACAAACACTTACACTACCCGGGTAGTCAATGGGTGCAACTAAAAGTGCAGAGTGTTCTAGAAGTAACCAACACTTAATTATATTTGTTTATTTAACTACAACAATCTTGTATTTTACTTCTGCACAAATGATTTTAGCCTCAGTGTAATGAACTAACTCTCATCACATGCACTTCATTATGAAAGTAATTTTGCTAACAACAGTATCCATGCCTCTGCATAATTTCCCCCTCCCCATATAACGCTATAAACATGCATGTTGCGAAAAGAAAAGCACATTGCATTCCCATTTAGACCCAGACAAAGGAATTGATTTTGCCCGTAAATCTATCAACACCCAACTCGTGGAATATCTAGCTGTTGTTCCAATTACCATTTTCAATTTTAGCAAAGTAAACTTGATAATCAAAGCAATTAAAAGCACAATGCCATTTGTTTGGGCGTGCTCGCTGGAAGTGTGCACCCGGACCTCTTTGGGATTCCGGCCCTTCCCTCCACATGACCCCCTCCAAGGTGAACTCTTGTATGGCTATCCCTCCCATGAATACTAAGTGTGAGTGAATTAAACATTTTCCTGTCTTCTCACTACAATTTAATCAGTTGTCTTAGAGAGCTGTCTGTCTGGAGTAAATCCCAGCGGCTGGCCACACACTCACTGGCATCATAAAGACGACCTAGCCCACGTGCATGTCCGACCCCCCTCTCACCATCTGAAGTCTTTGGACCCCTATACACGCAAAGTTGTTGGGACTTCTGACAACTTTACTTGACCGCTGGCCGTGGACTTAACTGTTTTCAAACTTCAGTTGCGAATTGGATTTAGGGTTAAAGTGGGGTCTCATTTATCAATCCAGGCGCTAAACTGAAAAATTACATTTACGCGCATGTTGTATGTGATTTATTTTTTGGTGACACTGCAGGTGTGTGTCTCTCATGACATAAGAGGTGAGTGATGTCACAGGCAGTGGCAGAGTTTAAACATGGTTGGCAGCAGACACTTGTTTTTTAACTGGTTTAGAACACAAAGCTGCAAATTAACCAAAAAAAATCAACTAGGAACATATATTATTGTGTTATAACGCTGTCCTGCACTAAACTCATGTAGGATGCAGCGCTTGTGGACACTTGTCAACTCTGTGGGCAGAGCGCAGGTTATCGAGGGCTGAGTCAAACTTCACATGGTTTTCGCACTGCCCGATGACTGGATATGCATTCAAGTCTGCCTCTCCTCCAGTAAGTAATACTTAAAGCCATACACCCACGGTGAACCCCCGTCTACTCGAGACTCGAGCCCTCTGATTAAAGGGACACGCTAGAGTTTAGTTTTAGCACCAACACCAACAGACCTTTTCTTAAAGGGGCACAGGCATCTTTTCCTCCCTAATCCTGGTCTCTGCAGCCTAGAGCCGCATAAACATGAATTGGTTCATAGTTGAATAGTAAAATTATGCCATGCATGTGATACCACGGTTACTTGAGCCCCTGAGCGGTGTGATCATACCGCGGTATTGCAATATTGCAGTTACCATGACATAAACTGCAAAGTTTGTCATAAATACACATACTAAGTTCACACACATTTTAAATCACTTCACAGATTATCAGAGCTTTTTGTTGTAGGTTATTTTATTGTCATTTTTGTACAATTGTTGTCTCTTCAGCCACATTAGATGCACCAATTCCAAGACTTCCCAATGCAATACCGTATTACCAAACAACCACATCAGAAATTCATGCAATTGTTTGGTAAATGCATTTAAAAGCATTGAAACAGGTGATCAATGTTTGACTTGTTTCATCGCATGTAAGTGTTGAGGTCTTACCTTGTAGAAGCCACCCTACCCCTCTAAGTTGCAGCAGTTTGTAATTTTAGTTTTAACAGTAGGCTTACAAGGTAAAGTACATTCATAGTAGTAGATGTGGTAGCCGCATTAGCAGTTATGATAGTAAGAGTAGGTCACTATCATAAACTGCTCTTACTAGTTGTGGTGAGTCTAATTTGAGCTCATTTGAAGAGCTCTGTCTCTGTGTAGCTGCAGAGAGTGTTTTAAGCTGCAATCTTTTTGCCTATGGCCTTGAAAAAACTCCTGACCCCTGTCTGAGGTGTACACAGCTTTTTCTTCAGCTTCTCCAAGATGATTCTGTCCGCTGCGCCGTCCTGGAGGCAAAGGATGAAGGGTTGTTTGGGGTAGTACTTCCTAATCTTCTTGGTCACATAGTGGGCCACCTTTTTGATATAGTTCTCATTTGGTTTGATAAAAATGGGCGCATCTTGGAGCTCTTCCATTAACTGCTCAGTCATACAGTTGGCGATGGCTGGAATATCCACCTGCTCCTCTTTACACAGCTTAGTGAGCAGCCTTGTGGTCAAGTGCAAGAAGTTCTCTCTGTGCCAGCTGTAGGTCTTATGTATCATTCCGGTACCTGAGAACAGACGCTCTTTAGCCACCCAGATGATATTACGTGTCAAGGTGGCTTCTACAAAATAAGTACAGATCTGTTTCTTTGAGTACTTCTTTTTCAGTTCCGTGATCACGTCCCTGGCTACTTTCAGAGCATTGTCAACAGATGGCACCACAGCAATGTGCCCTCCCTTCAGTTCAGCAGCCAGGTTTGCTGCTAAGCACTTAGTCTGGATTTTAAAGTATTTCTTATCCAAGTCGTACTTCTCATACTTCTTGTTGTATCTCTCAACTGTCTCTACTATAGTGTCTGCCATTATCGTGAAGAGCTCTAGGTTCCATAAGTATTTCCTTCTTTCTTCATTGTCACTGTCTTCACTCTCATCATCATCACTGGAGCTGGACGATATCTTATGTATCACCAGTTTGGCCTGTGGGACTGAGAAAGGGTCAGGTGTCTTCTCATTAGAAACCGGTGCTGGTGTGGATGGCTTACTAACTGCGCAATGTGAGGGAGCGGTCTTCTCCATAGAAACAGGAGACATCACTGAGACAAGGGCTTGTGACTTTGGACAAACAGCGGGCTTAGTTGAGACAGGGCCTGGAGTAGGCAGCATTAAGACTGGGGCCGCTGTTCCTGTATTTGTGACAGGGGCTGCTCTTCTTCTCACAAAGTTAGTTCTAAATTCTTGTCTCCCCAGAGGAGGTTTGCCTGTGATGATCTTGTGAACCGGCATGGTGGCCTCTTGTGTACGTCTGGTTTGGTTTTGCACATTATTGTCACAGGCTTCACTTTCATCATCGTCACTACAGCGGGATGGCATCTCATTTACCACAAGTTTTCCGTTTGGGTCTGAGACAGGGGCTAGTGTCTTCTTATTAGAAACTGGGGCTGGTGTGGTCGGCATATGAACCTGTTTTGTTTTTACTTTACAATATGGGGAGGTGGTCTTCTCCATAGAAACAGGAGGCATCAGTGAGACAGGGGCTGGTGACTTTGGACAAACAGGGAACTTCCTTGAGACGGGAGGACGAATAGGGGGCCTAGTTGGGACAGGGGCTGGAGTCGGCTGCATTAAGGTAGCTGGTATTATCCTCGTGACGGGGGCTGTTCTCTTGGGCATGCTTACAGACTTTAGTCGGTGGATATCTCTATAAGCAAGGTCGATATCCCTTCCGGACAGGTTTTGCACTTCCACTTGCAGCCACTCGTCAATCACAACTAAAACCTCAAGGATCTCATCTTTTACTTGCTGGAATATTGCTGCCTTGTTATTAGTTTCCAAGTGGAACTCTATCATGTTCGCAAGATGATTTATAAAGCGGTCAACTCTATAAATAGTCTGATCAGACTCTGATGTGAGGCGATCATAGAAGCACTTGATGATGATTGGCACTAGTATATCCCCCAGTAAACAATCCAGCCTATCCATCAATGCAACCGCAATGCGTTGAGGGTGATTCTTGGAGAGAAAAGTCAGCTTGGTCAACAGGGCAAGCATTCCCTGTTTGGCCATTCTATAGATGAAAAAGTCCCTTATGGAGTTACGCACCAACTGAACTTGTTCAATCTCTGTTACCTTCAGTTTTCCATCCCAATACTCTCTGTAAATGTTCTCAATCTTCCTGGCTGCTTCACTTGTGTCAGCGAGCAAGTTCACCGCAATATGGCATTTCAGCATTTGAGTTAAACTTGGGTTGTCTTTAATGACAAACAGTTGCTTATCGGATCTGTCTAGAATGTCAGCTATCAACTGCATCGTCGTCTTGGATTGAGCTGCACAATCAGAGGGTGGAAATACAGTTGTATTGTGTGTTTCTTCGTATGTCATATTGTATGCTCTTTCCACAACCTCCTCAATGGGATGTCCTCTTTTGGCATTTACAGAACAGGGACTGTCTGGTAAGAACTCCACTACTGGGTCGTCACTACACGTTTTGTACATAGTTGGTTTGGGAACAACAGGTTTGGGTGCAGTTATGACTGGAGGTTTATACACGCAAACTTGAAGTTTGTCTCTAATTTGGTGTCTCAGCTCTATTTTCTTTTCCTCCATCAGAGAGTCTGGATTCAAGTGCTGTGTAGTAGATGTTAATTTCTGGCCACTTAGATTTCTAACCCGCCATCTCACCAGGCGAGGTTTGGCTGTGTTTGTGCCGGGGGGATGAACTGACATGGTGGACTCTTGTGTATATCTGTGCAGGTTGTAATATGCCTAGATGAAGTTAAGTTGAAATATTCTCTTTCACTGCTTTAGTAGCTTTCTGTCGCGATGTGCCAACTCTGACTGTTTTGTTCAAATGTGGATAGATAACACTAACTGGTAGTTTACAAACTTCTGTCCAGAATTCCAATGACATCACAAAGTGATGTCATTGGAATGACACTTATGAAGTGCTTTGTTTCAAAGGGCTTTGTGGTTACCATGGATACGCTGAAGCTTTGTTAGAAAATATTCTAGAATCCCTATAGTTTAAAATTGAACTGGAGGACAGGTCAGAATTCTATGGTGGAATTTGCTGTTTTAATGTCAGATTGCATAATTTAATATGTAACAGAATAAAATCTAAAGTGCATATATTTTTTAAACCCCAGTTAACTAAAAATCTAGATGTCCCTAGACCGACAAGTTTGGTTTCTAATTTTACTTCTTGGTCGGATACTGGTGTAGAAATCACTTGCAGCAGATCTGACAAAGGTAGAGGTAATTCCATAACTGTTACCTAGCAACCATACTGTAAACAAAACCCTGTAAATCTAATTTACACATGACACCATTACAGTTTTGCTACTTGCAAAGTCCTTTGAGATGTCACATGAGTAAAGTAGTAAACGGGGACTGCTGACACTCACAGCGGGGCAAGTGCAGTGTGAACGTGGCCGACCTTGGGCCGACCTACACACCCCATGGTACAAGTAACAGTGCTTGGAACTGAGTAAAAAAGGATCACATATATTTGTATGAATGGGCGCTGCAGTGCTGCTGTTTGATACTTTTACAAGCCAGCTCAGCTAGGGATAGGGGAAGTAACAAACAGCACAAACCTTACGAAATTTGGAGCCATGTTTAGAACAGTGGCTAAAGCAGGAGGGAGTTCCTCTGAGCTGACTACAGCCCTGGTTATGAGGCATGGACACAATCAGATAACAAGGAATCTTAACGTTGTGTTGCTCAACTCCCACGCACAATCCATCTCTGCAGTATGAAAAGGAGGTTTTGCCATACTCTGGGCTCTGAGGACGGGCTTGGGACCTTGCCCCAACAGGCTTGGTAACCACAGGTTTATCTGAAAAAGGAGACAAGAAAACACAGCTAGAAAAGTGCTGATCAGACGCTTTGCCAGAAGAGGGACCAACTAAATCATCCAAAATCAAAGACTCAGAATCAGTGTGGCTTTTGGCTAGTGTTCAAGCTGAGCCTTGTGCTCTCTTTCCTTGACCTCGGCCTCCATTTTGAGACGAGCCAGGCGCGCTTTGAGCCAAGCCCTGTCCCTGGGAGAGCAGGGGGCGAGAGGGGCTGGTGCAGAGCAAGAATGCCTGGAGGTTTAGGCTGCACAGCAAACTCCACAGCACCCTCAGGAGGAAGCTCAGGGTCCACATACACATTAGGCATTTCAACAACAAGGAAACTGCATTCCACCAACCTGTCCACCATCACCGATGCCATGGTAGAACCAATCCAAAATAAAAGATTTACCTATAACAATCCAATTATATAGTTATTACAACTTTAGTACTCAGGAATAGGGTTATGAGCCCCCAATTTGTTACAACCCAGCTCAGCTAGGGGAAGTAACAATGATGGAAAATGGTAAAACTAAAGTTATAATTTCTTTAAAAGGATTATTAAAAAATAAAAAAGGCTCTTAACAGGGTACTTAATGTAGAGCTAAAAGTAATAAAGCCAACAAAACTAAATTAAATAAATTACAATAACAGAAAACAAACCAGTCTTAGAACTAAGTGCCTCAATTTACAAAGTTACCAAAAACCACACAGGAAACACAACAGTGGCATGCGGTTCACTGACAGAATCCAGCAGCCAGGAGTGGCAGGGGTCGGTTCCTTTTAAAGGTGTGGCAGCTGCAGGTGAAGGCCCCTGAGGGGCTGCTTATACAGTGTATCTGTACTAGGGCAATACGAAGTTTGTTCAAATACATGTAAAAAAATTGGGTACAGGCCATTTAAAAATGCCCTAAAAAAATTGGTACAGGCCATTTAAAAATGCCCTAACGTGACTACATTAAACCTATTTTACATTTCAGTGTTACATTTGATTCCTTTTGTTTCCTTTAACAACACAGCTCTTATTACCAGTGGTATATTGTAATCTCTTGTCACATTCAAAGCCTTTCTTCCTATGGCTGTCACTGTATTGGAGAAGCATCAGTCTACCCCTCACTAATATTCCGACTTTAATTAAGTCTCTGGTGACTTTCTTGGAGAATTTTCGACTGCTCCAATCCCGACAGATGGCAAACGCTTTATTGCATAGCTACCTTATGCCACAGGTACCCCCTTCCTTCTCCCCCATGACAAAACCACGACACGGCATCACTTTTTTATTTACTCCCCAGGGTGACACAAACTGTACTAGGAAGTTTGTTTATAATTGCGTCTAAAAATACAATGTGGTTAAAGGTGGAGTCAAAATGGATGAATGGTTTTGTGTTTTTTAAGGGGTACTTGTTACCCAGGGCCCAATGCAAGGAGCAGCCCTGACAATGTATTTAATAATCATTTATAAGGTGGCCTGTGCTCTTACTTTTAAAAAAAAAGTTACTACAATCATAACTGAACCTGGGTCACATACAAGTTTTTCTCATTCTAAGTATATAGACCGAATATGAAACACTTCATAACACTCTTTAAAACTCTCCAATACATCTCAAAATATCTTTAATTACACAGACCTTATCAAATCAAAATGTCAAAAAAGAATAAATAATTTCTGATGAGTGGTGTCATGATACTAAAATTTCAAACTTGATTTCGATACTAAGGTATAGACGGCATACTCAATACCGATTCTGATGCCACAATGAGATATATATATATATATATATAAACACTCTCTCTTAAGACAATAGAATGTAATTTTCAACATTAAATCACAGTGCTTTCTTTTATATTCCCATGTGGCCTTCTATCAGTGTAATCCCTCAGTGGTCCAGGTAGGTTTTTATAGTGGTCCATGGGTGTATACTAGTCTATGTGTCTTATACTTGTTCTGATACAGCTCAAGATCATTCTAAGGCTTCAGGAAAGGTTCATTTCTGTCCTGTGAATGGGACTCTTTTAAGGCTTCAGAAAGGTTCATTTCTGTCCTGTGAATGGGACTCTTTTAGTATCAGTACTTGTTCAGATGAGTATCTAGTTTTGATACTAATTTTAGTTTCGATTACTATCTGATTTTTATTAATTAATATTACACTATATTTGTAGATATTCTATCTAGACTAGAAGCCTTCAGTCAACATAGTTCAACCTTTATTTTGTTATAAATATTTCTACATAATCTCAGTGTACAATGTAATAATAACTGTTAATTGAGAAAAATGTTGCTGAATAGCCAATTCCTAAAATAACTGTTAGTTGCAGCACTAGCATACAGTGGCTTACATGCAGGACCATGTGCAGGGCTGTAGTCCATTACAGAAATTCTTGATCAACTAAAGACATGTCCTGCCAGTCAGTTGGTGGACTAAAATGTGGGCATGGCAAAAGCTCTCAAAACTATTACTTATCTCTATGTATCTGACCCAAACTGCACTCACAAGAGTACACCTACAGGGGGAGTTCATGCAAAAGCAACTATTTATGCAGAAAAAATACTAGGAAACAATTAATGTAAAGTCTTGTGAGTCGTGAGTTTAATCTGCTTTTTTACATATATTACACATACACTTTACTTTCTGCAAAAATGATGTAAAACAAACATAACAGGCCATATCTATACACTCAATCAATATCTGAGACGATTCAATGGAGACTGAATTTCTGTTACAGTAATTACAATATTTAAATAGCAGAGGTGGATAGTACTGAGTTACATTTACTCAGTTACATTTACTTGAGTAACTTTTTAAGGAATTGTACTTTTCAGAGTACTTTTATAGCAGCATACTTTTACTCCTACTTTTTAGTTTTGGTTACTCTTTCCACTGTGAGTAAGTCTAAGTGACAAAAGCTTTATGTTGACAATATGAAGACTTGTGTTTCATGCTGCGCTCCTTCAGATATAATGTAGTTTTCTCTTTTTGTGGTCTGCCCTTTGAAAATAACAGATTTGGTCAATTATTTACTGTTTTGTCCTTCAAATTACATTAACCTCAAATTATAAATCAGATGTCCCAAAAGTTACTCTTTAAGTTACTTATTTGAGTAGTAGTTTTTCCAAATGCTTTTTAAGAAATGTACTAGGAACCTGTGTATTTATATGTAAAAAGGCAGATTAACACCCAAATCATCAGCTGAATAAAATAATTAGTCGACTAAGACACCATTGACCAGTTAATCGCCTAAATGACTGAAGGACTACAGCCCTAGTAATTTTTTGGACCACTACTTTGTACTTTTACTTGAGTAATATTATTTTGAAGTAACATTACTCTTATTTGAGAAAAAAAATTTGCGGCTCTACCCAACTCTGTTAAAGCAGACCTATTCTGCAAAATCGACTTGTCAGAGTTTTTAACTATGTCTTAGTTGCTCTCCTTCTCAGAGTTCCTTTTGGACTGATTCATGCATGTTTGAGGAATCTTTAATTGCTTGTTTTCAAGAGGCCATTTTGCCGATCAACTTCAGTTTTCACCGCCACTGCCAATACGGCCACTGCTCTGTATTTACTTTGTTTTCAATTTTGATTTCTTAATCGGTGAAAAACGTAGAATTGGACAGCATGTAGTCAGTATGGTATAAATGAAAAAAAGTCCGCTGCTTGCTAGTGTGAGCTGTGTCTGTGCATCGAAGGTGCCGACAACTTCATGGCTCTTTGTTGTGATGTCAGCTCCCACTGGGCAATGCAGTTTTCTAATGCAGAAGTCAGCGGACTTGTTTCTTTTATTAAGTTGTTATGAATATTGCGATTTAAAATTTCCAAATTATAACATAATGATCCACAGGCCAACAAAACTAAATTAAATAAATTACAATAACAGAAAACAAACCAGTCTTAGAACTAAGTGCCTCAATTTACAAAGTTACCAAAAACCACACAGGAAACACAACAGTGGCATGCGGTTCACTGACAGAATCCAGCAGCCAGGAGTGGCAGGGGTCGGTTCCTTTTAAAGGTGTGGCAGCTGCAGGTGAAGGCCCCTGAGGGGCTGCTTATACAGTGTATCTGTACTAGGGCAATACGAAGTTTGTTCAAATACATGTAAAAAAATTGGGTACAGGCCATTTAAAAATGCCCTAACGTGACTACATTAAACCTATTTTACATTTCAGTGTTACATTTGATTCCTTTTGTTTCCTTTAACAACACAGCTCTTATTACCAGTGGTATATTGTAATCTCTTGTCACATTCAAAGCAACAACATAATGATCCACAGGTGCCGTAGGTTATAACTATAGCACAGACTCAAGCACAATAGGTCTTCTTTAAATTGTCTTTCTTGTTTGAGGACAAAACACTCACGTTGTACCATAAAATCACTCACTTTTTCTGCACCTAGCCTTTGTGACTAAGACCCACTTTTAACTTCCCAAGTCTCTGTGTTTTGATGGATGAAAAATAACATGTTTTGCAGTTTTGTAGCCGAGATCGTAATCAGCACGGCGAGTATTGACTGTGGAGTGTGCAAATCTGCAATTAAGAACATGATCCCCAGGACAAACAGTTCCCCATGACTTGTGCGTTTTCTTTGCAATCCCTCTCCATCTCCCCAAATCCTTTTATCCTCCTACTTCCTGCTCAGACCGCGCACTGATTTACACAAACCAATTGATACACTCGGCTGGAGAAAACAAGAGGAATTACTGTTAATAAAAAGCGCTGCAGTTAATCCGTGGAGAGGGGATGGGGTTTGGGAGCGTTGGCTGGCACAGGCTCGGTCGTCCGCGGGAGCCCCACTCGTAATCTACAGCACTGCAGACGTGATAAGGCCTCTGTATTTACGGCGCTTTAGTTACCACCACAGTTACTGGAGTTCACAAAACAAAACATTTGGAGTTTTCAGGGCAGGTTTACAAGAGTTTAGATAAGTTACCATCATTTTATTTATTTTTGTATTAAAGCATTGCGTGCCTGTCTCTGTGAAGACATCATAAACCTTACTTTCATAAACTTGACTTGTCTGTGTCCCCAGATATGAGTCAAACATGTTCAAATCAAATATAGCATTTACTGATAACAATTGTAATGCTGATTTATTCTTAATTACGCAAACATTGGACATGATCCCCATTTATTTATGTTATAATTTGGTGTTTTGGTTGTCAAGATGATCATCCAATCAGAATTCAATTCAATTCCACTTTATTTATATAGCACATTTAAAATACAACTTAAGCTGCCCAAAGTGCTTCACATAAACAATAATAAACAAAAACAGATATACACAAAATACGACACATAGGCAAAGAACAATAAAACAGTAAAACACCAAGATATCCTGCCTAGCTAGAACCAAATGCCAGGGAGAAAAGGTGTGTTTTTAATTTGGTCTTAAACTGTGTTCCATAGTGTGGGCTCTGCCACAGAAAAGGCTCTTTGACCTCTGGTTTTAAGCTTGGCCCTGGGCACAGTCAGCAGGAGCTGGTCAGCTGACCTCAGGGCTCTGGGTGGAGTTTAGGGCTGCAGTAACTCCCTCAAATAAAGAGGACCATAAAGTGCAGACAGAGGACCCATAGAGTGCACACATTTACAACACAATCAGTAACATTTTGAATTTCACTCGATATGAAACAGGAGCCACTGCAGGTTGCACAACACAGGCGTGATGTGTCTCGTCTCTTAGTTTTTGTCAGAAGTGCAGCAGCTGCAGTGTTCTGGACATTTTGCAGGTGCTGCAGGGAGCCCTGGTCCAGCCCCACATATTACATATATACATATTACAATAATCCAGACACAACGTTACAAATGCATGAATAGCTTTTTCAAAATCTGTCTGTAGGGCTTTACTTTGGCAAGGAGCCTCAACTGAATGAAACTGGACTTTATGACAGAGCTAATGTGCTTGTCCAGTTTGAACACAGAGTCCACAATCAAACCAAGATTCCTCACTGCCGGGTGACAATAAGAGGACCAAGAACCTCACTCTGTCAGGCCCAAGCAGCGGGTTAGTTTGGCCACACACCACAATCTCAGTTTTATTAAGTATAGGAAGCTTGTGTTCAGCCAAGTCTGCACATCCCTGAGACAGTCCTGCAGAGCTTTGACTGTGGTCTGGCTATCATCGGCGGTCACTGGCGGATATATTTGAATGTCATCTGCAAAACAAAGAAATGCCACATTTCTGTTTCAGCTGTTTCAGTACTGTGCTGGGATTTACAACCCAATTAGAATTTGGAATACTGGAATATGACCAACTACAGGTAAGCCGGTAGTTGGTCATGCAGCCTTCTCTGAAACCTTAGACAAAAAGGAGAACTTTGAGATCGGTCTAACATGAGAAAGAATATTTGGGTCAAGATTAGGCTTTCTGATGAGTGGCTGGACAACAGCATGTCTCAGGGCAGTGGGAAACCAACCAGACAACAGAGACAAGGTCCATTAAAATAAAAAATATCCTCGAACAGATGACTTGGAATAATATCTAGTGGACAAAAGGAAGGCTTTAGCTGTTAAACTATTTTTTTCAAATCCGAGAAAGACACTGGCTCAAAACACTCAAAGAATGAACTGCAGACTGTTGGAGCTACAAGGTCCACACCAGACAGTCTAAGAGCAGAGACTTTATCTCTAAAGAATGAGAAGAAGTTTTCACAGCATGTAGATGAGGGCACAACAACATTCGCGTTACATGGATTTACAAGAGAGACAAAGTACTAAAAAGCATCTGAGGTTTGTGGCAGTTTGTTGACACCAGGTTGGATATAAAACTACACTTGGCGGCTATAACTACTCTCTGATATTCGACAAGACTGTCTCTGGATGTTTGCATGGAAACCAAGTGTCACTGAAACGAGAGAGCAGAGTGGTGTTCTGCCAATCATCTCCATTCATAGTTTCCGATGCACTGAACGCACTAGAAAACAAAGAGGCAGTTAGAGAGTTCATTGTGGGCACTCACCGTGTTGGGACGCATGGACTAACCACACTTTGAGTCAGGGTTAAAGAGAGGTCAGGACAGTGCATTTTGCAAATCTCCATCAGATTTACATCAAAACCAAAGGACAACACCAAGTCCAGGGTGTGTCCTTTCTCGTGTGTTGAGCCCGTCACCGACTGGGTTAAGTTAAATGACTCAATCAAGTTTAAAAGGTCTTTCGCCAGTGGTCTGGATTCACAACAGACATAAATATTAAAATCCCCGACAATCAAAACCTGGTCTTAGCACAGTAATAGGCCTGTCAGGAGATCTGTGAAGTCCTGAATAAAATCTTTGTTGAACTTTGGAGGATGATACACCAAAGCGCACAAGCCTCGGGTGTCAAGACTTACTGTGAAAGTCTGAAGCTCAAAACTCGAAAACAAGTCTAGTAGAACCTGCCGACAGTTGTAGCTGGATTTTTACAATGTTGCTAGCCCCCCACCTCTGCCAGTAATCCAAAAGGAGTTCATATAGAAACAGTCTGGTGATAAAAGTTCTGAAAATGGGGAAGATTCACTGGGTTGCAGCCATGTCTCCGTGAGCAACATAAAATCCAGTTTCCGCGAAGTGAAGAAATCATTCAGGAGGAATGTTTTATTAGCTAGTGACCTAGCATTCAAAAAGCCCACAAAAACAGTCACATCCTTGGGACCTCGTGTGGAGCCCCGGCGCAGTTACCGGAGGCATCCCAAATCCACATGTTTGGCTAGATGCTGGTGCAGCACCATCACCAGCAGCAAGTGACGCAGGCCGGTGTCTAGGCGCGCGGGACTCATCCATCGTAATCTGTGTAATCTTTGAAGTGCCGGGTCTCTGGAAGTGGAAAAGCGAGAAATAATTCCAGAATTGGCCCTCCAGTACGCCTTCACTCTCACTAATACGCCTCTGTGTTTTCCACTCTTTCTTAACCGCTTCTTCCATGACAGGACAGGTGAGCACAGCAGGTAGGCCGGGACTGACGCCAAGTGAGGAGGGAATCCAAATGACTGATCCTCAAAATTGTGGTCAAGAAACTATTCATGAGATCGTTTTAAATCGAGAAGTGCCTGGCAACCGTAAACTAGCAGTACAGAGATAAAAAGCATAAAAAGCAGAATGAGCCTCACATGATTAGCTTGCTAGTTTCAATGCTGAAATCCAGTTGGTTTAAAGCTAAAAAGACTTTTTCTGATCTGAATGGTCACTATGTAAACCCCAGCACCTGCAGCCATCATGAATCAGTGCTAATGCAGCCTCTGCAGCTCAGTGAGTGAATTCTGGAGGTTCTGGGCTTTCACATAAGTCCATATACTGAGAATGAGAAAAACATGCATGTGTCCTCTATGCAGGTTTAGGCACTGACAACCCAGGTTCGTTGTGATTGCAGTACCTTTTTTAAAACAGCAAGGGCACAGAGCCTAGTAAATAAAACAGCAAGAGTACACAGTCAAAAAACCCAAGTCAGGTAATGCTATGGCTTCAAAAATATCCGGCAGAAAACAATGCTAAGAATCCATCATCATTCAGTAATTGGATTTGCTCATGTACGCAGCCATTAACAGAAGCCAAAGGGATTTCTTCCTTACCCTTGAAAAGTGAGACGTTGTGGAGGGGGCTGTGTGAGTGTGAGATGGATAGACCCCCAGGCAGGCACAGTATCAGCCACAACCACAGGAAGGGACCCTTATCCAGCACTGCACTACACGCACCCTCCTCCGGCTCCAGTCACATCTGCAAAACATGATTACATTTAGTGTACAGCGTGAGTTTGATCTGTCAAACATGGATTAGGGGCATAATGTGTTGTACTTACAGTAAACATCAGGTGAACTTTAAGTGTAATTTTTTTAAGTGTAATCATAAAACTCATTAATGCTTTTGTTACTCTAAATATAAAATTGGGGTACCAACAATTGAATAATAACCCAAAACATGCATTGTTTTATGCCACCTGCCGCCATATTGGTTGAAGTTGCTAATGTAAACAAATGTAAACTCCAAAGGAAACATGCACTAACTGCTCAAATATCAGAATTAAACCGTTTTTTAATAAAATTTGATTTTTTCTGGTGTTAGAATAATGACTCTCTTCCTGTTAAAGTCTGTGAAAAGCCATAGCCATAAAGTCTGTGAAAAGACAGTTTCATAGAACCAATACGGCAGCGACAGCCCTGATATCCATGCGTAATCTGCACTGCATGATGTTAGTTGGTAAAATCCTCCAGCTAGTCCTGACCAAGCCCACCTTAAGATCTGGAGATGGGTCCCGGAGTCCTGCACTGTGGCGCTCACTGCTCCTAACAGGTTTCCCCAGCGACATTAAACGGATGGGTCTAACCTTTACCTTAGAAGTACTGTGTGTAGCCTGTGCTCTTACTGTTTTTTTTTTTTTTTAGGTACTACAGTCACAACTGAACCTGGGTTGCCAGAGCCTTAACCTGCAGATAGAGGACACATACAAGTTTGTCTCATTCTCAGTATATGGACAGGCCTCATGTGAAAGCTCAGAAACTCCAGAATTCACTCACTGAGCTGCAGAGGCTGCACTAGCACTGATTCATGATTGGCTGCAGGTGCTGGCATTTAGGCATAGCCTGTATAAAGAAGTGAACTAAGTGAGTGTGACGTCACCCAAAGCGTTCGGCTCCAGACAAATGAAGCTCATCAAGGCTAGCAGTTATGGGGCGAATTTGGATATTAGGAATTTGTCTGCGCGTATCATAGCCACCAAAGAGCCAATTCGGAACGAGGCTGTTGAAGGTAATGCCCCTTGCCGCTTGTATCTCTGGTTTAGCAGGGAGCGGGCCCTTAGCAACCCTGTCAATCAAACCTGTTAGCAGCAGCAGCGACCTCGGGGAAAGAAGGCGCCTGATTTGTCTGTTATTAATGTTCATATCTTGATTTACAGACAAAATGGTGAAATAAAAACACCAGGATCATGTAGAGCATGTTAATACAAACATTTTAAAAACAAAATGACGAGCCTGACAGCAGCAGTTTTCCAATGTAAAATGAATTGGAGCCAGAAGTGTGCCCATAACCTCCTGTTTGGAACGCGTCGGCTAGCAGGTCGGCTATGCCCATTTATATTTTAGTGATAATTCAGATCACAGAGAGTCCTTTTAGGTTTAAACCAACTGGATTTCAGCATTGAAATGAGAGACTCATTCTGATAATCGTCTTGCGAACCAAAACACCAAATTATAACATAAACACCTTGGCCATCATGTCCAATGTTTTTGCAACTGAGAATAAAGCAGTTTGAATTTCGCTCTAACCAGTTCAACTTCCAAACTGTCATTGTATTCAAGGCAAGGCACTTCACCCAACAACTGTGGCTACAGAACTGACACCTGATGCCAAATTGTGAAACTCTAATTAATAAAAAATGAACCATCTATATCAAACTCTGAAAACAACACTGCATATGACGAATGCATTATTATTATTATTATTATT
>JACM01061418.1:0-10394 GCA_000787095.1 Periophthalmodon schlosseri
AGAAAACATACATTCAAAAAATAAGTGTTCTGTTGATTCAGTATTTACATCACAAGAGGGGAGCAAAACGACAGAGACATTCTTTTATTGTTGAGTGTTTAAAACAACTTTTACACATCTGCTGTCTTTATGGGGCAAATATTAAACCTCGAAAAATGTGCCGACCACTTAAGTCAAAGGGGCAGGTGCATGAGCAACACCTGGGCCCTATCTGTGCACGTCCCTGTTGCCTGGATTGGAACTTGCAGTGGTGCAGAGCATGGTGCAGTCACACTGTGACTGTCACAGCATGTGGAGGGGAGGGGGCGGGGCATTCAAGGACATCACATCTGTTACCTGTTTCCTTGGCGCGAAGCTCCTCATAACCGAAGAGAGCTGCTAGCATGGTTGCAACAAAGATTTTACTAGTTGTAGGACCCTCAAGGATTTAGCATGAGCACGAGGTAGAGAAAACAGGGTTTATTCCTTTCTTGACTACCCGTGAGAACTGGTCACAAATAAATACAATAAAATAAATATTAAAATGAATTTTGTACCTTACAATACATGAAACTTAAATTACACAAAAATAAAAGTACACAAACCTCGTGAGCTGACATCCTCGAGGGGCTAATGCTCATCTAGGGCTTCAGTATCTTATTCTAAATAAATACCAATAAAATTATCAAAGGATGTTCATTATTTCAACATTTTACTTTAGTTCTTATCTTACCGGAGATCTGCAGAAACGTGGTTGTAGTGGAGCGCTGATGGCTGAATGCGCCACTAATTAGGGTCGGGCGGAACTTTATTTAAAAATGTTTGTTCCATATATTTTTTTCCACTAGATGGCGTAACGTAAAATATAAAGGACAAACACTAAATATGAGGGACTGTTACACTAGTGATACAAATTCTGCTACTGCAATCAGTACGCACCGACACAGCCCCAATCTAGGAAGACACTTAAGGTAAAAACCCGCCAACCTTTCCTGTTGTTTAGTCTGTTGCGTCTGTCTGTTTAGTTATGTGGCTGTGGTGTAGTCGTGGATCTATGGTGAAGCCAGTCGTAGTAGTATTATAGGGTAACACAGGCTCAGGTTCTCACTCAGGTCAGGTGAAGGGGGGGGCTTCAAGATGGATGAGGGATGTATGGTAGGAGTAGTAGTAATTGTAGCAGGAGAATTTGTAATAATATTATTATAAGGTAAAATCTAGCCTCAGACAGGTTCACAGGTCAACCATCAAGATGGACGAGTGTCATCAAGATGGAGAAGATCACACTGCTCACCTTCTTTTCCTGTTTGAGGTAAAATCCAAATCTTATAATGACTAACCCTAAACCTCTAACCCTAACCCCAGCCCTAAACCCACCCTAACCCTCTAACCCTAACCCTGTTCCTATTCTTGAAAAAAATGTGTTTGTCATAAACCATTGAAATTTGGTACACATATTCCACACATCATATTGAACAAAAAAGCCATTGAAGAAATACCTGTATCTCCAACCTTGCAGACGTGACATTGTCAGAAAATGTCTCATTGGACTGAACGGAGTAGCATGTAAAGTAACATATAAACACTGATTTTGGTGGGAGGGGCGATGTAAGTGGGGACAAGAGGCAGCATCTTCACAGTAGCGTATACCCTTGTGGTCGCAAGGAGTGGCAAGGGCCTTTGTCACCCCGTGCAGCTTTAATTATTATTATTATTATTAGGGCCGGATTGAGGCCATTTTTGACCCCCTGAACATTAATGAAAAGATTATTATTATATTATTATTATTATTATTATTATTATTATTATTATTATTATTATTATTGTTATTGTAACAGATGTGGTGTTTGGGACATTTTGTGAAACCCCACCTTATGTTTAAAGTGGAGACACGTTGTCCTCCTCCCAGAGGCCTTGGCCCTGTTATAACCCTGTGTGTGGCCTCAGGCGCGTCTCTAACGAGCTCTGGGACCTGTCCTCATTATATTTTTTTTAATTATGGCCCAATCCCAGAGGAGGAAGACAGAGAGAGAGACAGCAAGAGAGAGAGAGTCCACAAAGCTCCTGTCATCTCACTGGTCTCTTTTGCTCCTGGACGCAGCATCTCAATAAAACAGGTATGATCATAGATTTACACTTACAGTTTGACAGTATTTGTCAAGGATTAAACATTATGTTATATTTTTATCTTATTATTATTATTGTTGTTGTTCTTGTTACTGTTATTAATATTGTAACACATATAACACATGTGTAATATACATATGTTCCATCTATGTGTTTAGTTTAGTTTAACTAACAGGGACAACACAAATAAAAACATTCAGCTAACTAGAAGAGTGGTTATACTGCAGTCCCTGTACAGGCTGATATAAATACGATTGATAGTGTACTTATTTATTTGTTTGGTTAATGGACAGACATGATACAACATGAATGTAAACACACTGGATTATAGCCAAAGGTTCCTTTCCATCTGTTGTCCCAAAGAGCTAGGGTCACAAAGGGCTGGGCACACAAAGGGCTGGGGTCACAAAGGGCTGGGCACACAAAAGGGCCAAACAATAAAACACATACATTTCATATATACAAGAACACACATTCACAGATTGCACATTTCACTCTTTGCAACGTTCAAAATATTGCACGAACACAGTCAATTTGGCCACACATTCAATGACATGTACATATACATATTCAGCCCATACATGCAAATATGTCTCCATAGAAAATCTATTCAAATCACAATGCCACTATAAATGGGTGCATGTTTGGTTTGACCATAACCAGTTTTTCATTTGAGCTTTAAAAGGAGTGTACGTAGGGTATCTTCTCAGTGTTAACAGAAGAATATTCCGTAGATTCCATCTTGGACAGATACTACCTTCTGACCAAAGGTCTGTGGGGTATGACCAGGTCACCTCTGGTGGGGTGTCGCATGGTCCTTTTTGAATTGTCTTTACATTTAATGCACTCCTTTAATGGTGGTGGTGCGAGGGAGTAAAGACCTTATAAATCAGACAAGTTCTTTTACCATGTTGTTGAATTCAGTAGTGCACAGGTACACTGATCCAATCACTCGTCCAGTCCCCCATCCACGTACAATTATCGTGCTATAGTCACACTATTATCATACATTTGCATATATTTGACACATATTTACATGTATTTACATACAATATACATATATTCACGAAGAGGTGTTGCATTCAAGACGGTTTAATGTGTCAATCATATTTAAGACATCACCTTATTCTACAGGCCAGTCATGTTTACTACAGATGGAGCAGCTAAAATTAATCTTGTTTAAACACAGATTTGTGTTGTAATACAATAGACACTAGTCACTAATAGTCACTAATAGAAATGATCAGGTTCAACATTTGTGAATTTACCTTTTGGATATTTCATGGTAAAATACATTGGAAACAACAGGAAAATGTGACCCCATCTTAGAGTATGACATCATCATATTCTAGAACCTGAAACAGCCAATGGGAGAATGACAATTAAATGGATCACATAGAAACTGACCACATTATGATTTTTATTGAGTGGAAAGTGGAACTTGTCCTAAATATAAAAATGTATAGCCAAAAAAAACCCAAAACATTAAAGCCGCAAGCAGCATCGAACGGCATCGAATCGTGGGCCGCGCTTCGCACTTGGCTGACCCGGCACTCTCTAAGGGTAGCACTAACATGCCACTTGTCTCTGTTTTATTGCGGCTTTGGGCTGTACTTGTCACTAAACAAAGTCAAAAGACACTGGAATCGCTCCTGCACTAAAATAGAATAATATGGATTTTTGAGGCATTGCCATGGCAACACAAAGTTGGCCCCTCTGACTTTTTTGATGGGGACGACCTGAAGAGTCACTGTGCCAAATTGCATGTTCTTCAATGAAGCTAATAAATTGTTATTTTAATTGTCATGAATGGGAAATTTTGGGATCACTCCCATTAGGATAACATGGGCATTTTAACGCATCGCCATGGCAACATGTTGCCAAATACGACATGGGGCTAATTAACTTTATTGATTGGGATGACCAAATGGAATTTTGTGTAAAATTTTGGTACATTTGGGAAAACTGATCAAAAGTTTACATACCCTGGTGATGTTGGCCTGATAACAGCACAAAAGTTTGACACAAACAGGTCTGAACAAGTCTGACACAAACAGGCTCCTAAAGGTAACCATCCTCACCTGTCATTTGTTTGTAATCAGTGTGTGTGTATAAAAGGTCAGTGAGTTTTTGGGCTCCTGACAGACCCTTGCATCTTTCATCCAGTGCTACACTGACGTTTCTGGATTCTGAGTCATGGGGAAAGCAAAAGAATTGTCAAAGGATCTGCAGGAAAAGGTAATTGAACTATATAACAGGAAATGGATATAAAAAGATATCCAACAAATTGAAAATGCCAATCAGCAGTGTTCAGACACTAATTAAGAAGTGGAAAATGAGGGATTCTGTTGAAACCAAACCAAGGTCAGGTAGACCAAAAAATTATGTCAGTCACAACTGCCAGGAAAATTGTTCTGGATGCAAAGAAAAACCCACAAATAATTTAAGTGGAAATACAAGACTCTCTGAAAAAAAGTGGTGTGGCTGTTTCAAGATGCACAATAAGAAGAAAAATGGACCGCATGGTCGAGTCACCAGAAGAAAGCCATTATTATGGAAATGCCACAAAGCATCCTGCTTACAATATGCCAAACAGCACAGAGACAAACCTCAGAAATACTGGAACAAAGTCATTTGGAGTGATGAGACCAAAATTGAACTTTTTGGCCACAACCATAAACATTACATCTGGAGAGGGGTCAACAAGACTTATGATGAAAGGTACACCATTCCTACTGTAAAACACGGAGGTGGATCGCTGATGTTATGGGGATGTGTGAGCTATAAAGGCACAGGAAACTTGGTCAAAATTGATGGCAAGATGAATGCAGCATGTTATCAGAAAATACTGGAGGAGAATTTACACTCATCAGCCCGAAAGCTGTGCATGGGATGTACTTGGACGTTCCAACGTGACAATGATCCAAAACACAAGGGCAATCGACCGGTCGACCGGTCATTGGCTACAGCAGAATAAAGTGAAGGTTCTGGAGTGACCATCTCAGTCTCCTGACCTCAATATCATTAGGCCACTTTGGGGAGATCTCAAACATGCAGTTCATGCAAGACAGCCAAAGAATTTACAGGAACTGGAGGCTTTTTGCCATGAAGAATGGGCAGCTTTACCATCTGAGAAAATCAAGAACCTCATCCACAACTACCACAAATGACTTTAAGCTGTCATTGATGTAAAAGGGGCAATGCACAGTATTGAGAACTGGGGTATGTAAACTTTTGATCGAGGTCATTTGGGTAGTTTCTGTTGTAATTATGATTTAAAAAAAGTAAACACAGTTGTTTGATAGTAAATGTCTTCGCCCAACCACTAACCATGAGTAAGAAAAATTTTTAAAAAATTACAAATTCTGCCAGGGTATGTAAACTTATTAGCACAACTGTAGCTGGAACTACAACAGGTGAGCTGATTTGGGCTGTTAAACAAGTCCCTCTCAAATAATATTACAGTCATAAGCTAGCTAGCATTAGCCAACAGTTATTTTTCAGTTACTCACTCACCTTTTGGTTGAAAATTAAACTCCTAAACAGGACCATGTACGCTCGTATTGATCATAGGCTCCGGGAAATGTGCTCTTTAAATCAATTTTGTATTTTTTACTGAATTTTCAGACAAAAAAAATCTAAAAACTTATTTGACAGTGTCACCATGGTAACAGCCGAACATTCGTCTATAGAGATGTATGTGAGTTAGGGTTGTGTGTGAGGGCTGGGTTGTGTATGAGGGTTTGAGTTAGGATTTTGTGTGAGGGTTCAGGTTGTGTGTGAGCATTAGGGTTGTGTATGTGTGTGAGTTAGGGTTGTGTGTGAGGGTTAGGGTTAGGGTTGTATGACGATTAGGGTTGTGTGTGAAGCTTAGGGTTGTGTGAGCGTTAGGGTTGTGTGAGGGTTGTATGAGGGTTAGGGTTGTGTGAAGGTGAGGGTTGTGTGTGGTTTAGGGTTGTGTGTGAGGGTGAGAGTTGTGTGAGGGTGAGGGTGAGGGTTGTGTGTGAGGGTTAGGATTGGGTGTGTGGGTTAGGGTTGTGTGTGGGTCAGGGTTGGGTGTGAGGGTCAGGGTTGGATGTGTCGGTTAGGGTTGTGTGTCTTGGCTAGGATTGTGTGTGGATTAGGCTTGTGTGAGGATTAGGGTCGTGCGTGAAGGTTAGAGTTGTGTGTGAAGGTTAGGGTTGTGTGTATGAGCATTAGGGTTGTGTGAGGGTTATGGTTGTATGAGGGTTAGGGTTGTGTGAGGGTTAAGGTTGTGTGAGGGTTGTGTGAAGGTGAGGGTTGTGTGTGAGGGTTAGGGTTGTGTGTGAGGGTTAGGGTTGTGTGTGTGTGGGTTAGGTGTGTGTGAGGGTTAGGGTTGTGTGTGAGGGTTAGGGTTGTGTGTGAGGGTTAGGGTTGTGTGTGAGGGTTAGGGTTGTGTGTGAGGGTTAGGGTTGTGTGTGAGGGTTAGGGTTGTGTGTGAGGGTTAGGGTTGTGTGTGTGTGGGTTAGGGTTGGGTGTGGGTTATGTGTGTGGATTAGGGTTGTGTGTGAGGGTTAGGGTTGGGTGTGTGAGTTAGGTTTATGTGTGAGGGTTAGGGCTGGGTGTGAGGGTTAGGGTTGGGGTAGGGTGTGTGGGTTTGGGTTGTGTGAGGATTAGGGGTGAATGTGAGTTAGGGTTCTCTGGAGGATGTTTAAACAGTGATAAACAGCTGTAATGCTGTTTTTACACCACTAGGGTTATTTATTAATTCATCTGGAAATAATTTCATTTAAACCCTTCTGTTGTCCTTTGGGTCCTCTCACCTTTTAGTTTCCTGCCTCCTCTCTCCTCATATCCTCCCTCCTCGTCTTCTCGTCTCCTTTCTCTTCATCTCCTACTTACTCTTCTCCCCTCTTCTTGTCTCCTTGTCTCCTCCCTCCTCGTCTTGTCTCCTCGTCTCCTCCCACCTTGTTTCCTTGTCATGGCGGTGTCTCTGTGGCGGCGCTCGCTGGAGGAAGTGTCTCTACGACGACGGCAGCAGGCGGAGTGTGAGCGTGCTCAGGAAGCGCTGTCCCGTGTTACTTCCTGTTTCCAGCAGCTGGCCTCGTCATTGGGCAGTTCAGCCGACGGCAGCTTCCTGAGAGAAGAGCTGCATGAGACTCGCTCACTCGCCCACCGCATCAGCCAAGGTCCAAACCCTCACTGCATCAGTCAACACTACCCCTAAACCCTAACAGCCTAAACCCTAAACAATAAATGCTAAACAATAAACCCTCACCAATAAACGCTAAACCCTAACACCCTTACCCTAACCCTAAATAACCCTAAACCCCAAATATTACCACCCTAAAACTCTAACATCCTAAACACCCTTGACCTAACTGTGTACTCTAAACACTAACTCACTAACACCATAAACTTTAATATCTTAAACCCTAACACCTTAACACCGTAAACCCTAACATCCTAAAGCCTAAGCCTTAACCCTAAATCCTACGACTTACACTGTGTTCCAAATTATTAGGCAAATGATATTTTTCTCTGATTTTGCCAAATTGTCAATATAAATGACAGTCATCATAATTTTCAAGTCATCAACCTTTAGAGTACAATTCAAATGTTACTGAACAAACCTCCCAATGATAACAGTATTTTTTCAAAAATAAAAACTTAAAATGCACTGTTCCAAATTATTCTGCACAACAGAGTTTCAAACCATGTTAATGGTCATTTGTTTATTTTTCAATTAGAAGCATTAACATATTACTGAAATCAAAAGCTATTTCAATCAAAACATCTTAACAGGTCAAGTTACATTTTAACATAGGACCCCTTATTTGATAGGAGCTTCACAATTCTTGCATCCATTGAACTTGTGAGTTTGTGGAGAGTTTCTGGTTGAATTTCTTTGCAGGATGTCAGAATAGCCTCCCAGAGCTGCTGTTTGGATGTAAACTGCCTCCCTCCCTCATAGGCCTCATGCTTGAGGATGCGCCAAAGGTTCTCAATAGGGTTGAGGTCAGGGGAGGATGGGGGCCACACCATGAGTTTCTCTTCTTTTATGCCCATAGCAGCCAATGATGCAGAGATATTCCTTGCAGCATGAGATGGTGCATTGTCATGCATGAAGATTATTTTGCTATGGAAAGCACGTTTCTTCTTTTTGTACCATGGAAGAACATAGTCAGTTAGAAACTCCACATACTTTACAAAGGTCATTTTCACACCTTCAGGGACCCTAAAGGAGCCGACCAGCTCACTCCCCATGATTCCGACCCAAAACATGACTCCGCCACTTCCTTGCTGATGTCGCAGCCTTGTTGGGACATAGTGGCCATCCACCAACGGCCACCATTCAACTATTTCACGCTTTTTGGCACTAGAGAGATCCTTTTTCTTTCCCATATTGCCTGAAAATGGTGGTCTGCTTAATAATGTGGAATGTCCCTTTTAAGTATTTTTTCCTTTAATTTCACTTACCTGGCAAACTAATTTTGCCATTTTGTTCACTTCACTGACCCAAAGAGCCCTGAGACACAATACCATCCATGAGTTTCACTGGATAACAAAAAGTTTTACCTTTATGACAATTAAACATAATTTGCATAATAATTTGGAACACGGTGTAGACCCTAACACCCTAAATCCTAACACTCTAAACCCTAACTCTTAAACGGTAACACTCCAAACCCTAAAACCCTAAATCCTAACCTTAAACCTTACAAACTAAACCCTAACCCTAAACCCTACAAACTCACCCCTAACCCTAAACAATAAACCCTAACACCCCTAATCCTAAACACTACCCTCCTAACACCCTAAATCCTTACACCCTAACCCTAACATTCTAAGTCCTAAACTATAACATCCTAACATCTTGACACCCTAAACCCTAACACCCTAAACTATAACACCCTAAACCTTAACCCTAACTCTCTAAACCCTAACACCGTAAACTCTACAACAGTTACAGCTCCAAGCACTCACACTCTTAACACCTAAACCCCTTAAACCTCAAATACCCCAACGCTCTTAACACCTAAACACCTAAACACCTAAACCCTAAACCGTAACACTCTGAACTCCGAACACCCAAAACATCTTAAACACCCCGAATACTCTTAATCCTAAACACCTAATCTGCATCTGCCAAGATCCCCTTGAACCCGGAAAAGGGCCATTGGACATAGCCAATGTAACCCACTAGAGAGCGCTATGTGACAGCTGTAGTCATTGATTCTACTGATATAGCTCTATACATTGAAGTACACTCAAAATGAATATTTATAAATGCATACCTATATATTAGATGGCAACAAAATGCAATTCTGAATAAATGTGTGGAGGCCAAGTAAAAAATGCTGTTTGCTGGATGTAGTCTAAGCCTGCCATTTTTTGAGACGTGGGAGCACCGAGCAAGATGGTCGCCTAAGTGAGAACTGCCCGTCAAGGCCCTCAATTTTATCTGAATTCGCCATCTAAGTTCGGCTTCTTCTTAACGAACTATTAGTATTTAGTGGCCATAAGTGTTTTTCTGCTGGATTTGAGATTAGTTTGGGGTGATGACGACCAGAACAGCGTCTACCAAGCAAGGTGCTGCTGCTGTGGTGTGGTGGCTGAAATGCAGCAATCTTTACTAAAAGCCACGGAAGAAATGGGAAAAGTGGGGCAGCTTTTGATGAGTTTACAAGTAGAGGTGAAGAAGTGAAAGAAGCTAACAAGGGGATACGGAGCGATGTTGACCAGGTCATGATCTGTTTGGATGAAACGGAGCACTGTATTTCTCAGTTAGAGGATGAAAACCGCCAGCTACGCAAGTCTTCGGACAAGAACACCAAGAAATGTGAGGAGCTTCACCAGGCCATAGAAGATGCAGCTAATAGAGACAGGAGACAAAACCTGCGTTTGATCGGTCTAAAAGAAAGGATGGAAAACGGCAAAGTGGAAGACTGCGTGAGGCAGGTAATCGCGGAGACACTTGGGATTGAGCTTGCCCGGACACAGCTGCAGCGGGTGCACCGCACCTCAGGGCCGGTGCCAGAGGATGACAAACCACCCAGGCCAATTATTACACTGGGTTACAAAAAAAAAAAGTTGTAAGTTGTCTATGTTTTTTCAACTGAATTAGGACCATTTTGCACCGCTGAATCCAAAAATGACATCCATTTTTCTCAATCAGGTCAGGTTTTTATGCTAATTTGATTTTGAAAAATCCGATCTTCTGACTAAATTGATTACATTTTTGTGATATTATCAGTTGATTTTCATTAATATTTCTCATCCAAAAATTTCTGTAAATTGAGTAATAGACATTGATAAAGGTAAGTACA
>JACM01016135.1:0-22352 GCA_000787095.1 Periophthalmodon schlosseri
TATATATATATGTGTGTGAATGTGATGCTGTCATAAACTGCCTCAAAACAATGTTTATTTGGGTTTTATATAACAAAAAACACCAACTAAACCATGCTAGTTCACACTTGCCCAACTGTATAGAGTTGTTGTGCTTCTGGGCAAGGCACATCCACCCCCTTCAGTCACAGTTGTATTGCTGATAGATTCTCCTCTCACATGGTTGGGGGTAGTTGATTTCAGACTTGTGATTGTAACATTGAAAAGTTATGCTACAGGTGTAGATGTGACCCTGTGTGTGTGTTTCAGAGAGATCCCCGCAGCCTGCAGTCCTCTTCTCTTCTGCCCTGAGGAGGTGCTCCAACACCCCATGTCCTACCTCAGGGGGAGTGAGCCTGCCTAGTAAGTACCCCACTGACCCAAGGTCAGTGGCACAAGGTTATACACGTCACTATATGTCAGTGTAGAAGCATGAGCAGAAGAATTTTAGAAGTTTGAAGGCAGTGGTGCAGTAGGTTTTGTGGTTGCCCACCAACCAGAAGATATCTAGTTTAAACCTAACACTGCAGAAAGAAGAGAGTATAACCTTTATAATAACAAGTCTGAGCAGCAATGGTTAAGTATTTGTATATGAACCAATAAATAATCAATTCAGTACTTTGACACTGCCCGTCCAGTCTTCAGGTTAGAATAGGTTAGAAGAGACTCATTGTGCTAAAATCACAATATTTTTTCTTAAAATAACTGTGTTTTTCTGGTGCTGATAAATATATAGTGTGGATAATGTGCTATGGGATAAACATTTAATATACCTTTGTGGCACAGTAAGTTCAATTTCATTCAAACACAAATGTTATTCTCTTTATTTACAAGTCAGTTTACAAGCTGATATTGCAATAATAATATTCTGGATAGAACATGTGCAATAGACTACCAGATTCTTGACTGTCTCATTTGAAACCTTTGTTTGATCACAGCTCGAAGGAGTCCAGAAAGAGACCCAGAGACACTCCAGTGAGCTCTTCTCCCAAAAGGAGCAGGAGTTTCAGCCCCAAGGCCCACACCCACCGAGGTCATCAGGCTTGCTAATGGCGCCAGGCTCACCACCTGTAACTGAGTAAATGCATGCTAGATAACTTAATGCCATACTGTGGAACACTCCAGGCAAAGTGATAAAATCTCCATGGAAAAGTGACCCAGTGCATCTTTAAATGGTCAGCTGATGTGAGTTCTGATGGATGCTTGGACAGTTCATCTCACTTGTCCCTCTCTCTCCAGCTCTGTGCCTGGTGCGAAAGGCTCCTGACAACAGCATGGACAAGCGGCAGTGGAGGTCTCTGAGGTACAAACCCCAAAGCACATGCCAATGATACCAATGATACATCATGATACCATGATGATAATAAAAAAAAACACTCAATAGAATGTGATTTTTAACATTAAATCATAATACTTTCTTTTTATATTCCCATGTGCCTTATATCTGTGTAATCCCTCAGTCGTTCAGGTAGGTTCCATAGTGGTCCATGGGTGTATACTAGTCTATCTGGTCTTATACTTGTTCTGATACAGCAAGACAACAAGATCATTCTAAAGCTATTCAGGAAAGCTTCAGTTCTATCCTGCGAATGTAAAGTTTTTTAGTATTGATACCTGCTCAAATGAGTATCTAGTCAAAACTTATGTATCAAGTATGTCTTATAAAAGCCTAAAATCCTCCATCAAAAATGTTGAACGTCTATAATAATCTCCTACTAAACAAACAAATGTAACATAGTATTGTAATGTCTTTAAGCAATGCTCACATCTCACTGTCTGAGTGGTTTTCATTTGTTAAACTCCCATTCATATGTCATTGTTTGTGATATTCTGTGGTTTATCCCAATTTCCCCATTGTTATTACATTACATACTACTTCCCTTTTGCCTCCATGCCAGAATTTAGAATGTAAAAATGACAACCCAGAGAGTAAAAACATCCAAATAGTGTTGATTACACTGTTTTCTATGTCAAATTTGACTTTTTGTAGACAATTTTATAGACAATTTTGTGGCACCAATGAAAAATTGGGACATTCTCTAAATAAGTGGGACAAAGGAACAGAGGCCTACATGGCTGTGCAGGACACCCAAAACAGGGACAGGTGGTCTCCCTGGTCACCCACAGTCGAGCTCACTGCCGTGTTTTCTGTGTCCTCTCACAGATCCAGTCTACTGAATAAGGTTGGAGATAGACCAGGCCACTGGAGAGGCAGGCAGGGGGCAAACTAACGACAGTCATGTCTTTGGAGCACCACAAGCTGAAACTATATTGTGACCAGATTACTTTGCTAACTAATCTGATTACTGACTACAGATAACTCCTTCTAAAAGTAATCTAATTACTACTCTGATTACTTGCTTTCAAAAGTAATTTGATTACTGATTACTTTGAAAAAAGGAAACCAACTTGTAAAAACCATGAATTCTTCACACTCATTACACTTTCTGTTATAGAACCTAATTTTGCACAGAGGCAATGCGCACACTCCTACATAAGCCAATATCTGTATTGTTTTGGTTCATAGCTGATCTGTGTCTGACACAAGAAGATGACATCCCGTGCTCCTGTTTGTCTTTTTTACTGTTTTACGACACAGTTCTATGGATTACACACATTTTTGGCAGGGAAAAAGTAACTAAAAGTTACTAGGGCATGTAACTGTAATCTAATTACAAAATTTTCATTACTGTGCTACTAAAAAAGTAATCTAATTACAGTAATCCCTTACTTTGTGACAATTCACTGCCCAACACTAATTCTGACACATTTTTTGTTTATGTATGCAAAGATGTTGAACTTTGTGCCAGTTTTTGTTTCATGTGGATAGGCCCAATAATAGAGATATTAACCATAAATCAGGTAAACAAATCTGCAATCTGAGAGTTAAACAGCAAATTTCACTTGAGGATTCTGACCTGATGTCACGTGAATGCAATTCATCCATCTTCTTCCTTTTTATCCAGGGCTGGGTCGCAGAGGCAGTAGTCTCAGCAGAACTGCCCAGACTTCCCTCACCTTGAACATTTCTTCCAGCTTTTCTGAGGGTCTCAAGGTGTTCCCAGGCCAGCCAAGAGGCACAGTCCCTCCAGTGTGTCCTGGATCTTCCCCGGGGTCTCCTCACAGTGAGACATGCGTGGAACACCTCCTAGGGAGGCGTCCAGGAGGCATCCCAAACAGATGCCTGAGCCACCTCAGCTGGCTCCTCTCCACGTGGAGGAGCAGCGGCTCTACTCCGAGCTCCTCTCGGGTGACTGAGCTCCTCATTGCAATCTATTGTAGATTAATTTAAATATCTTGGTGTTACTTTTTTTTTTAAACACAGTTACAAACTGTTCAACGACAAACCTGGATAGGTTAAAACCAAATTAGTACAGCAAGGTTTAAACAAATATTACGCAGTACTTTATTCTTTTCATCACTGTTACAGTTAAAACTTATTTTTTATTAAGTTTGGGGAGGAAAAAAATCAATTGGCATGTTTCATTTTCAAAAGCTTACAAGAGCCTCCCCACCTCTGAATGAGTTTAAAAACAAATTAAAAAACACACTGTTCCTGTTCCTTTTTTTTTTTTTTTTACATTAGCATTGTTTATCACTATATTTTTACTTTGAATAAATGTTCTTGTGAAAGGTTTGTATTTTCAATCATATTTGTATGAAAATAAAATAATATGTTTATTAAAGCTTTTCTGGTGGAAGGTCTGCCCCCTGCTTGTCTCCATGGACGTGTTTTTGCTTTGCCTAGAATGTTCCAAAGTATGACATTTTACATTTTAATTTTCCCAAGACAAACATGTGACACCACAAGTTATAAGTCAGATCTGTAGAGAGGCGACGCTGCTCACAGTAAGGTATTTCTAAGCAATAGAAACTCATCAGGATACCATGCTGTGGATCAGGCAAACTATTTACATCTCCATGGAGACAAGCAGGTGATTGACCCTCTACCAAAAGTTACATAATGCACCTTTAATAGTTTAAACACGACTCATTACATCGTCTATCTTTTGGAAAACTGAGAAATGTGGACAAACACAATTATTGAGGACATTTTTATTCAATAATCTAAACCAAAGTACAGAAGCAAGTATAAATATGTAAATTGCAGAAAAATAATGTTTCATGTTATGACAAGACACAAATTATCAGCTTTTACGTGACACCAATTTACCATGAAATGACAAGATAAAACAATTTGCATGACAGTCTCTTTACCTATCTTAAAGTGGTACTCAACACTAAATCCACCATGAAATACAAGATAAAACAATTTGCATGACAGTCTCTTTACCTATCTTAAAGTGGTACTCAACACTAAATCCACCTTTTTTCACTCCTAAACTGTTTTTGAATAGCATTTCAATATCATTTTTTGGCAATTTTAATACAAACTAGGTACATTTCCAGCTTTCTTGCCAAAAATACCTAAATCTAAGCTTGTGCTGCCTCCATTAGTGCCTGTGCCTCTGCAATTTCCAGTAGTTGGTGACATCATACAGCACTGCCCTGATTACAGCCAGGTTGCAGGGGTGGAGTTTGAAGTGTGAATACCTGTTAGATCAATCATACTATTTCTCATATGTTCAGACCGCACCCCTACTCTCTTCTTTAGTCCTCCAGATACTGCCCAGTTTAGCAGCTTTCATTCAAATGTGGTTGTGGGCGGAGTTTAGGTGTTTAGTCCCACTTTAAGCATTGAAAATAACAGAGTTACAAGTGTCACTGAAAAAAAAAAGCAAAACAACAGAGAGAGATGTGGAATATAAAAGCGCAGACACAGGACTTGGCTGTGATCACCTGAGGTTGACTTGAGTTGGAAATGTGGTTCTATCTCTCTAAATCTATAGGTACAAAACAGCCCTGTGAAGTAAAAAAACCCCCAAAATACTACTGCATACTCTATGGGCTGGTTTGTGTTGGAATCCTAGAAAATCTGTACAAAATATACAAAATGTCAAGGGGTGAGTTTGACAACCAAATGTACTCAAAACAGCAGAAGACAATTTGTGTTCAACTTTGTGTCGACTGATGCGAAAGATTCCCTTCATATCATATGTTAATCAGACAATATCAAATCATTTTAAACAAGAGCCTATTTTTATGAACAGAGGTGGGTAGAGTAGCCAAACATTGTACTCAAGCAAGAGTAACCGCTACTTCAAAATAATATTACTCAAGCAGAAGTACAAAGTAGTGGTCCAAGAAATTACTTGGGTAAGTATTTGGGAAAGTACTACTCAAGTGAGAGTAACTTAAAGTGGGAGTATTTTACTTCTATGGGGTAATAACTGCTAACACATAACATATTTAGGCCACCATGTTACCTTTTATTGTTTTGAAAATGCTATATTCGCCGAAAACAATGTATTAACATGTTTAATAAGTTTCAGTTTTGTTTTTGACACTGAGTCTCCTATCACAATCAGCATGCACCCCGCTAATGAAACTACTGCACATCACAGTTGTTGCTGTGTACAGTTTTGTAGCATGTTTTTGTATATTTATAGAGAATTGTCATGAAGGAGCATGGATGACGTAGGCTTGAGGGCTGAGCATTGCACAGAATCTTACAGTTAACCGTAATGAGGGTTCGAATAGGGCCCAGCTGAGATTGCTAGGTTACTCAAACATGCCTGGATGACATCTAAAACCTCCTCAGGCATGTTTTTGAGGAAGGGATACATTATAACAGGGTAGAAAGCTAAAAAAAATCAATTTTGCATAACACACCCTTTTTTAAAGAGTAACTGGCAGGACGTAACGTCTGATTTATAATTTGAAGTTTATGTAATTGGAAGGAAAACTAAATCATATCTGAAGGAGTGGTGCAAGAAATGCAAATGTTCAAATCATTTCATTTCATCATTATCAACAGAAAGCATTTGTCACTTGTAGATTTCCTCACAGTGGGGAAAAGTAGCCAAAACTTTTACTCAAGTAAGAGTACTGTTACTTCGATCAAAATATAACTCAAGTAGGATTAAAAGTGTGCTGCCAGAAAAGTACTCTGAAAAGTACAATTTCTTTAAAAAATTACTCAAGTAAATGTAACTGAGTACTACCCACCTCTGCATATGAACCCATAAAATAGAGATTAATAATAATGTTGCAATATTAAAGCATGCATAGACATATTAAAGGGAGGTAAAACTAACAAAACAACCTCATATCTACCTGGCATATCTAGAAAACAAAATAAACTAAATGAAAGGGACCTACTTTCTTGGGCGTTTGGATGTGTAGTATGGCGAGGCCTTGGCACTGTGTCTCTTCTGTCGGGGAGTTTGCTCTGGACTAGGTATTGGGGTGGTGAGTGCAGAACGCAGAGGAGTGGTTTTAGAATGGGGACTGATGATGATGGATGGAACAGACCTGCTCCTTAGATTCTTCCCTGTGATAACTACCAGCTCCTCATCTGATGCACTCTGCTCCTCCTCTTCATCCAGGCGCAGGCTCAGAACAATGCCCTCAGATGGCTCCTCTTCTTCACTCTGTGGCTCAGAGCTAAATATCCTACTGGTCAGGGTATCTTTTGAGATGTCTACTGATGCAAGAGATTCGGTCTTGTCATCACTGTCTCGGTAGTCAACTCTGGCTTTTTTACGTGAAGATCGTCTGGGTGTTTGGCATGATTGTGGATTAGCTTTTTGTATTTCAGTGTCATGTGCTTCAACAGATCCCTTTTGTATGTCCTCAACTTTTGGTTTCTCCACCTGGATATCTGACTGCCTTGTTCTTTTTGGAGATGGTGTAACTGGTGTCTCAAGGTCCTCTTCTGAGCAAGGACTAGCAGGTGAAACCAAAAATGCTTCTTCAGGCAGCCGATCATCTACTCTATTGGAGGAGCTGTCTGTATTCTCCAATATCAGTGGTACCTGACTGTCAGTATGATCCTGTTGATCTTCTGCCAGGTCCATCTCTGCTTCTTCAGCTTGTTTTTGATCAAACTCTACTGCATCTTGATCTCCTTCTATGAAACTGTCCACTCTGTCTTTGATATTTTCCTGTTGCTCTGATGTAGCAGTCTCATTGATGGATTTTACAACCTGTACTTTTTGGACATCTACCAAGACCACAGCCACCCTGGGAAGATAAACCAGAGGAATTTCTGGAATTATCTTAGTTTCAGTCTGGGCATCATCATAGTCTTCTACCTCAGAAGTCTTAGTTTCAGACGGGGCATCGTCATCGTCTACTACCTCAGAGGGAATCTTTGGTGCTATACATTCTTTTGACGGCTCCTCTGTGGAGTCTTGTTCATTTTGTGGTTCCTCTTGTGGTCTGTCTGGTGTCTCTAGTTGGGCTGACTGATTTCCTTCTGTATGTCTGCGTCTGGGTGTAGCTGTGAGCTGTTTTGGTCCACTTCTTAAAGATCTGGTCTCTATTATTGGTGTTGTTTCATCTGATTGCTCTAGAACAGATTCTTGTTCTTTGTCTATGCCTGATTCTCCTACGTTAAGTTGCATCACAGCTTCTGGCTGGGACTCCTTGTCCATCTCCATAGTGCTCTCAGTTTGTTCTCTGTCCTCTGCCTCAGTAATGCTTAGAAGAACAGATTCCACTTCAGCTGTAGATGATGCCTCCTCTCTCTTCTCCTCCTCTACAGCCTCAGCACTAGAACTTTCTACAACAGTTGTCTCTTCCTCTGTGATGTCTGTTTCACCTTTTACCTCCTCTTCATCATCACTGTGCAAAGTATCCTCTTGTACCATTGCAGGTTCTTGATCTTTGCTGTCCTCCTTTGAAACAGTATCCTGGGTTTCTGTCACCACTGGAGATTCAGAATCTTTGACTGTTTTTTCTAAAGAAACCCTATCTTCATCATCGGCCTTTAAAGACATATCATTATTTCCAATAGTTGTGTGTCCAGATGTCTCTGTCTGGACTTCCTCTGTGGTGTCATCCTCTGCCGAAGAAGCTTCGAGTTCCTGAGTTTGTGCCTTAGACCTGCTTACTCGCTTTCTTCCAGTTGACTTCTTGCCTTGTTTTATGTTTTTTTTTTCAACAATCTCTTCTTCTACCTTTCGTTTACCACTTCTGGTTGTTCTGGGGGTTGGAACTGTGCTGATGGGTCTGGTTCCACTTCTTAGAGCTCTTGTTTCAACCACTCCTTCAGTTTCACAGATTGAAAGATTTTCACACTCAGTTGTGACTACAGGTGGGGCTTCTTCAGTGGCTACAGCTGCATCAGAGACATCTTCAGGACATTCTTCAGGGGTTTCTTCAGGGTTGTTGGTTTGAGAAGGGACTAACTGAACAACCTCCGCAGTGACCTTAGTTTCAGTCTGAGCATCATCATTGTATATTACCTCAATAGTCTTAGTTTCAGTCTGGGAATCGTCATTGTCTACTACCTCAGAGGGAATCTCTGGCGCTACACATTCTTTTAACTGTTTCTCTTTGGACTCTTGTTCATTTTGTGGTTCATCTTGTGGTGTGTCTGGTGTCTCTGGTTGGGCTGTCTGATTTCTTGCTCTGTACCTGCATCTGGGTGTAGCTGTAACAGTCTTGGGTCTACTTCTTAAAGATCTGGTCTCTACTATTGATGTTTCATCTGATTGTTCTGGAACAGATTCTTGTTCAGGCTCTTTATCTATGCCTTTATCTATGTTGAGTTCGATCACAGCTTCAGGCTGGGACTCCTTGTCCATCTCCATAGTGCTCTCAGTTTGTTCAGCGTCCTCTGCCTCAGTAGTGCTTAGAAGAACAGATTCCACTTCAGCTGTAGATGATGCCTCTTCTCTCTTCTCCTCTACAACCTCAGCACTATAACTTTCTACAACAGCTGTCTCTTCCTCAGTGATGTCTGTCTCACCTTTTACCTCTTCATCATCGTCTTCGTGCATAGCATCTTGTTCTACCACCGCACGTTCTTGATTTTTGCTGTCCTCCTTTGGAACAGTGGTTTCTAAATCTTCCATTGGTTTATCTTTGCCAACCTCATCTTCATCCACTTCCGTTGACAGAGACATGTCATTATTTTTAATAGTTGTGTGTCCAGATGTCTCTGTCTGGATCTCCTCTGTACTGTCATCCTCTGCTGAAGAAGCTTCGAGCTCCTGGGTTTGTGTATTAGACCTGCTTACTCGTTTTCTTCCAGTTGACTTCTTGCCTCGTTTTGTGGTTCTTTTTTCAGCAAACTCTTCCTCTACCTTTCGTTTACTACTTCTGGTTGTTCTGGGGCTTGGAACTGTGTTGATAGGTCTGGCCACACTTCTTAGATCTCTTGTTTCAACCACTTCTTTAGTTTCACTGACCAAAAGGTTTTCATGCTCCGTTGTGGCTACAGGTGGGGCTTCATCAGTGGCTACAGCTGCATCAGAGACAACCCCATCTGCCTCAGTAGCGGTTAGAAGAACAGATTCCACATCAGCTGTAGATGATGCTTCCTCTCTCTTCTTCTCCACTACAGCTTCAACACTAGAACTTTCTACAACAGCTGTCTCTTCCTCTGTGATGTCTGTCTCACCTTTTACCTCTTCTTCTTCGTCTTTGTGCAAAGCATCATGTTTTGTCAGTGCAGGTTCTTCATCTTTGCTGTCCTCCTGTGGAACAGTGGTTTCTAAATCTTCCATTGGTTTATCTTTGCCAACCCCATCTTCATCCACTTCCGTTGATAGAGGCATGTCATTATTTTCAATAGTGGTGTGTCCAGGTGTCTCTGTCTGGACCTCCTCTGTAATGTCATCCTCTGCTGAAGAGGCTTCGAGTTCCTGGGTTTGTGCTTTAGACCTGCTTACTCGTTTTCTTCCAGTTGACTTCTTACCTCGTTTGATGGTTCTTTTTTCAACAATCTCTTCCTCTCCCTTTCGGTTACTACTTCTGGTTGTTCTGGGGCTTGGAACTGTGCTGATGGGTCTGGCCGCACTTCTTAGAGCTCTTGTTCCAACCACTTCTTCAGTTTCACTGACTGAAAGGTTTTTATGCTCGGTTGTGGCTACAGGTGGGGCTTCTTCAGCAACTACAGCTGCGTCAGAGACATCTTCAGGACATTCTTCAGGGGTTTCTTCAGAGTACTTCTCCATAGTGCTCTCAGTTTGTACTGTGTCCTCTGCCTCAGTAATGCTTAGAAGAACAGATTCTACTTCAGCTGTAGATGATGCCCCCTCTCTCTTCTTTTCCTCTACAGCCTCAGCACTAGAACTTTCTACAGCAGCTGTCTCTTCCTCTGTGATGTCTGTCTCACCTTTTACCTCTTCTTCTTCGTCTTTGTGCAAAGCATCATGTTTTGTCAGTGCAGGTTCTTCATCTTTGCTGTCCTCCTGTGGAACAGTGGTTTCTAAATCTTCCATTGGTTTATCTTTGCCAACCCCATCTTCATCCACTTCCGTTGATAGAGGCATGTCATTATTTTCAATAGTGGTGTGTCCAGGTGTCTCTGTCTGGACCTCCTCTGTAATGTCATCCTCTGCTGAAGAGGCTTCGAGTTCCTGGGTTTGTGCTTTAGACCTGCTTACTCGTTTTCTTCCAGTTGACTTCTTACCTCGTTTGATGGTTCTTTTTTCAACAATCTCTTCCTCTCCCTTTCGGTTACTACTTCTGGTTGTTCTGGGGCTTGGAACTGTGCTGATGGGTCTGGCCGCACTTCTTAGAGCTCTTGTTCCAACCACTTCTTCAGTTTCACTGACTGAAAGGTTTTTATGCTCGGTTGTGGCTACAGGTGGGGCTTCTTCAGCAACTACAGCTGCGTCAGAGACATCTTCAGGACATTCTTCAGGGGTTTCTTCAGAGTACTTGGTTTGAGATGGGATCAACCGAACAACCTCAGCAGCAATCTTAGTTTTGGTCTGAGCATCATCATTGTCTACTACCTCAGAGGGAATCTCTGGTGCTACACATTCTTTCAACTGTTTCTCTTTGGAGTCTTGTTCACTTTGTGGTTCCTCTTGTGGTGTGTCTGGTGTCTCTGGTTGGGCTGTTTCTTCATCGTCTTTGTGCAAAGCATCTTGTTCTACCAGTGCAGTTTCTTGATCTTTCCTGTCCTCCTTTGGAACAGTATCCTGTGTTTCTGTCACCACTGGAGAGTCAAAATCTTTGAATGGTTCTTCCGAGGAAACACTATCTTCATCATCGGCCTTAAAAGACATATCATTGTTTTCAATAGTGGTGTGTCCAGATGTCTCTGTCTGGACCTCCTCTGTGGTGTCATCCTCTGCTGAAGAAGCTTCGAGTTCCTGGGTTTGTGCCTTAGACCTGCTTACTCGCGTTCTTCCAGTAGACTTCTTGCCTTGTTTTATGGTTCTTTTTTCAACAATTTCTTCCTCTACCTTTCGTTTACTACTTCTGGTTGTTCTGGGAGTTAAAACTGTGCTGATGGGTCTGGCTCCACTTCTTAGAGCTCTTGTTTCAACCACTTCTTCAGTTTCACTGATTAAAAGGTTTTCACACTCAGCTGTAGCTACAGGTGGGGCTTCTTCAGTGGCTACAGCTGTATCAGAGACATGTACAAGACATTCATCAGACGTTTCTTCAGGGTTGTTTGTTTGAGATGGGACCAACTGAACAACCTCTGCAGTGATCTTAGTTTCAGAATGGGAATTGTAATTGTCTACAACCTCTGGTTGGGCTGTCTGATTTCTTGGTCTGTACCTGCGTCTGGGTGTAGCTGTCACAATCTTGGGTCCACCTCTTAAAGATCTGATCTCTACTATTGATGTTGTTTCATCTGATTGTTCTGGAATAGATTTTTGTTCAAGCTCTTTATCTATGCCTGATTCTTCTATGTTGAGTTCCATCACAGCTTCAGGCTGGGACTCCTTGTCCATCTCCATAGTGCTCTCAGTTTGTTCTGTGTCCTCTGCCTCAGTAATGCTTAGAAGAACACATTCCACATCAGCTGTAGATGATACCTCCTTTCGCTTCTCCTCCTCTACAGACTTAGCACTAGAACTTTCTACAACAGTTGTCTCTTCCTCTGTGATGTCTGTCTCACCTTTTACCTCTTCTTCATCATCGCCTTCGTGCAAAGCATCTTGTTCTACTAGTACAGGTTCTTGATCTTTGCTGTCCTCCTTTGGAACAGTGGTTTCTAAATCTTCCATTGGTTTATCTTTGCCAACCCCATCTTCACCCACTTCCATTGATAGAGACATGTCATTATTTTCAATAGTTGTGTGTCCAGATGTCTCTGTCTGGACCTGCTCTGTAACGTCATCCTCTGCATAAGAAGCTTCGAGTTCCTGGGTTTGTGCCTTAGGCCTGCTTACTTGTTTTCTTCCAGTTGACTTCTTGCCTTGTTTTGTGGTTCTTTTTTCAACAATCTCCTCCTCTACCTTTTGTTTACTACTTCTGGTTGTTCTGGGGATTGGAACTGTGTTGATGGGTCTGGCCGCACTTCTTAGAGCTCTTGTTTCAACCACTTCTTCATTTTCACTGGTTGAAAAGTTTTCATGCTCGGTTGTGGCTACAGGTGGGGTTTCTTCAGTGGCAACAGCTGCATTAGAGACATCTTCAGGGGTTTCTTCAAGGTTGTTGGTTTGAGATGGGACCAACTGAATAACCTCTGCAGCGATCTTAGTTTCAGTCTGGGCATCATCGTGTACTACCTCAGTAGTCTTAGTTTCAGACTGGGCATCGTCATTGTCTACTACATTAGAGAGAATCTCTGGTGCAACACATTCTTTTGACTGGTCCTCTGTGAAGTCTTGTTCTGTCAGTGCAGGTTCTTCATCTTTGCTGTCCTCCTGTGGAACAGTGGTTTCTAAATCTTCCATTGGTTTATCTTTGCCAACTCCATCTTCATCCACTTCCGTTGATAGAGGCATGTCATTATTTTCAATAGTTGTGTGTCCAGATGCGTCTGTCTGGACCTCCTTTGTGGTGGCATCCTCTGCTGAAGAAGCTTCAAGCTCCTGAATTTGTGCCTTAGACCTGCTTACTTGTTTTTCTCCATTTGAGTTCTTGCCTCGTTTTATGGTTGTTTTTTCAACAATCTCTTCCTCTACCTTTCGTTTACTACTTCTGGTTGTTCTGGGGGTTGGAACTGTGCTGATGGGTCTGGCTACACTTCTTAGTTCTCTTGTTTCAACCACTTCAGTTTCACTGGATGAAAGGTTTTCTTGCTTGGTTGTGGCTACAGGTGGAGCCTCTTCAGTGACAACAGCTGCGTTAGAGACATCTTCAGGACATTCGTCATGGGGTTCTTCAAGATCCTTGGTTTGAGATGGGATTAACTGAGCAACCTCTGCGGTGACCTTAGTTTCACACTGGGTATCATCATTGTCTACTACTTCAGTAGTCTTAGGTTCAGACTGGGCATCGTCATTGTTTACTATCTCAGAAGAAATCTCTGGTGCTACATATTCTTTGATTGCTTTTGATTGTTCTAGAATAGGTGGGACCTTATCAGTGGCAACAGCTGCATCAGAGACATCTTCAGGATATTCTTCATGGGGTTCTTCAGGATCCTTGGTTTGAGATGGGATTAACTGAACAACCTCTGCAGTGACCTTAGTTTCACACTGGGCATCATCATTGTCTACTACCTCAGTAGTCTTAGTTTCAGACTGGGCATCGTCATTGTCTACTATCTCAGAGGAAATCTCTGGTGCTACACATTCTTTTGATTGCTCCTCTGTGAAGTCTTGTTCATTTTGTGTTTCCTCTTGTGCTCTGTCTGGTGTCTCTGGTTTAGCTGTCTGATTTCCTGCTGTATGTCTGCGCCTAGGTGTAGCTGTGACACTCTTGGGTCCACTTCTTAAAGATCTGGTCTCTACTATTGGTGCTGTTTTGTCTGATTGTTCTAGAACAGATTCTTGTTCAGGCTCTTTATTTACGCCTGATTCGTCTACATTGAGTTCCATCACAGCTTCAGCCTGGGACTCCTTGTCCATCTCCATAGCGCTCTCAGTTTTTTCTGCGTCATCTAACTCTGTATTGTATAAAAGAACAGATTCTACTTCAGATGTAGATGATGCATCCTCCTTCTTCTCCTTCTCTACAGCCTCAGCAGTAAAACTTTCTACAAAAGTCTCTTCCTCTGTGATGTCTGTCTCACCTTTTACCTCTTCTTCATTGTCTTTGTGCAAAGTATCCTCCTCTATCAGTGCAGGTTCTTGATCTTTGCTGTCCTCCTTTGAAACAGTATCCTGTGTTTCTGTAACCACTGGAGATTCAGAATGCTTGACTAGCTCATCCTTATTAGCCCCATCTTCACTAACATTTGCTGGTAAGGACATCTGGTCTGTCGTATCTTCCTCTGCTGAAGAAGCTTCAAGCTCCTGGGTTTGCCCCTTAGACATGCTTATTTCTTTCCTTCCAGTTGACTTCTTAACTCGTTTTATGGTTGTTGTTTCGACAATCTCTTCCTCTACATTCTGTTTCCTACTTCTGGTGGTTCTTGGGGTTGCGACAGTGCTGTTGGGTCTGGCCCCACTTCTCAAAGTTCTTGTTTCAATCACTTCAACCACTTCAGTTTTACCCTGTGTAGATGGAAGGCTTTCATGCTCTGTTGTGGTCACACACAAGGCTTCATCAGTGACTGCAGCCGCATCAGAGGCCTCCTCAGGGGCCTCTTCAGGGGCTCCTTCAGGGGCTCCTTCAGGGGCTCCTTCAGGGGCTCCTTCAGGGGCTCCTTCAGGGGCTCCTTCAGGGGCTCCTTCAGGGGATGGGGCAGGCTGAAGAACCTCTGGAACAATCCTCCTTCAGGGGCTCCTTCAGGGGCTCCTTCAGGGGCTCCTTCAGGGTCATTGGTTTGAGATGGGGCAGGCTGAAGAACCTCTGGAACAATCTTAGTTTCAGACTGGGCATCGTCATTGTCAACTTCCTCAGGAGGAATCTCTGGTACTACACATGCTATTGACTGTGCCTCTGAAGCGGCTTTGTCTAGTGTCACTGAATTGATTGCCTCTTGGTTCTCTGCTTCATTTGTACCCTCAGCAGCCAAATACTCTTTCACTTCTGTCTCTACCACTGCATCATCTATCTCTGCGTTTTCATGTTGCTCAGTGTCTGGTCTATGTTCTTGTGTGTCAGCCTCAATCGCAGACCTTTGTACTTGGTTCAGTCTCATGCTGGCTCTAGTGGGTTTGGGTGTTGTAATGGAGCTGTGTCGGCCTCTTAGAGGAGTTCTGTGAAGGACCTGGGTCTCCTCCATTACATCCTCTCCATGTTTCAGTTCTTGTGTTATTTCAAACTCATCCACTGGTTTGTCCATATCATCATCAACATCACCTACATTTGACGGTTGTGGAATGTTGACAACAGTTCTGGTTCTTAAGACTCTCTGCATAGTGATTGTGCCCTCTAGTGGAGCTGTTTTATGGCTGTTCTCTCCTGTGCATTCTTCCTGAGAATGAAAACACTCCTCGACCTCTGAGGCCACATTTTCCACTGTAATCACAGAACTGCATAAAGTGTTCAGGTTCTGTGTAACCTCAGAGTCTTCCTGCGACCTTAGTAAAGATGTCACTTGGTCAAACACTGTGTCTTCTTCAAGTTCAGTAACAACAATACCCGTCTCATTTTTAGTGGTGACCTCCAGCAGCTCCTGTGTAGAAGCACAATGCACTGCTGTTACTTCAAAACAAAAAGCTCTCGGACTTGTGTAAGAAGGACGTATCACTCACCTCTGTTTGTACCACGTCGGTGTTCTGCACTAATCTGAGCAATGTCACCTCCTCACTGATTCTGTTATGGAAAATACACACACAGTTACAGTACAGTAAATGCAATTGCAATTTGAGTGTTTTTTATATACATTCAAATGTTCATTTGAACACGGCCTATAGCAGGACTACACACTAAGCTCAGAAACAAAGTTTCAACTATTGGCCTTGAAGCTGACCAAGTGACTACACAGGTCTTATAGGTCTACATGAAACATCGCTTCAAGTGCTTAAAAGCATTGATATAGTTTGATTTTATGATATATTTCTGGAAATAATAAAAATCGGCCCTGCTTTTTCCCTCCAAAATATCGCCAGAGCTTATTGGTCATCATAGACTTGGACCCTAAAAATCATGCACTGACCGTATATCTGCGGAGCACTGCTCGTCTGTGTTCTTCTGTCCAGCTGGGCCAGTGCCTGAAACAGTTCACAGTACATGATGTACACGTCAGACACCTTTGCCGATCCTTACTGTCACAGGGAGCACTCACCTTTTGTATCCTTCACTATGGTAATCTCCTCCTGCAAAACATAAACAATAGTAGGGTAAGCAGCAAGCAGGTAGTATGTTGGTGTTAAAGACAGAAACTTACCATGTTCTCCTCTGTGTGATGTGCAGAGACACTCACTGCAGATTCTGAGTATGTGAGAGTCCTGGATACTCCTAAAATATCACAAGTATGTTAAGCATCTCTGTCTAAAATGGGTGACTATTAAAGTCTATTACACTATTAAAGGGCCTGTATTACTCTATTTTCTGATCTATGCTATAATGTTGTCTCTGCATCAAAAACATACCCAGAGTTGTATTTTTGAACAGGGTGCTCATGAAAAAGAAAGTCCACTGTGTTTTTAAACTCCATACACCTTCACTGGAATCAACTCTGGAATTGCCAATCTCTACTGAGCAAAAGGTAAAAGGTAACTGTTAACTTGAAAGCTACCAGTTTATGACATCACATGGTGGAATATTGCATTTTGAGCTTTGGAGATGTAGACGGACTAATAATAAAGGATTACTGAAACGTGTGAATGAAGCAAAACACAACTCCGGTTTTTGATGAGGTAACAATGTTCTAACATGGCTTAAAGTTCACAAGAATGAATTTTGTCTAATATAGGACTTTTAAAGACTATTAAATGATTAGTTAACTGCACTGCATTTTATACTCCCTTTATGCTAAATAACTACTTAAAACCAGGTTTTATTGGAGACTGTAGTGTGTGTGTATAGTGTGACTAAGACATACCATGTGATGTGTGTGATCACATTAACATGTTTTGAACACAGACTATAGGTCTGTGCAACTGCTCTTGTACACACAAACATTCTGATACTATTAATATAAACCATATTTTAAATATGGGCCTATTTTGGTAACTTTTTAGTACAAATAGTTGTGCATTTCTGTGGAACTAGTTGTAGTTGTACCAAACTAGTTTCACAGGAATGCACAACTAATAGTACTGCAGTAATACAGACACAGACACAACTGGCTCCTAGTTGAATGCAATTTTGGGCCTTTGAGTTGCACTAGTCAATATGAAATACTATTGGCATTGTGTTTTTTCTCATGCATAGTACTGACTAGTGACTGAGCTAGTAAACAAATGCATCATAGTTGTGCAAATGAGCAGTTTGATGTTACAATTAGAAGGTATTAAGCAGCAGGGACAAGAATTGTTATTGTCTATTTAGTGGCGCAGATTAGAGCAATATTTGTGCAGTTGGTGATACACCATAGCTGCTTGTAATTCTTGGGTGGTCATTTTGCATGAGGGTTTCCAAACAATGCCTACATACAGTAAATAGACATGGTGTCAGATATCTCCAAAGTTATCTTTTTGTTACCTTTGCTGATATAATGACTATCTGGCATCTACTACTAGTAGTAGTAAGTAGACATTTTTGTCCTTTCGACTATAACTAGCTGTGCAAATGATTTGCCAACTGGCCTGAGCCAAAAAAGAAAGATACCTGTCAGACTCATGCTCTGGATTCTGCTGGCGACCGAAGTTCTTTGGCTGAGCCTGGAGCTGTCTACCTCCCACAACAGTTCAGAGTCTCCAGGGAAGGCTCTCAAGTAGCACTGGCACACTAGGGCATAGGACACATGACAGTGAGGGAGTGGGCAGACACAAGGAGTGGACGTTGTTCTGGACAGTAGATTACCTTTATACATGGCTGTGGTCAGAGGATACCTGAGACCTAGATAGTCCTCTTTGAAACTAACCACATAATCCTCCAGCATACGCAGGCCCAGGCCTTTCCCGCGATGACATTTCTTCACAAACAGAGAGTCCATCACAGGCAGGGGATAAGTGCGGCTGGAGAAGGAGCTGCATGGGCTGCCTGTACATAGAGCAGAACAGAAACACATGCACAGGTGAGGGCTTTGGACCTGTACACCACACACTGTAACATTATGAGAGCACCAGTGCGTACTATGACGTTAGTGAGAGCATACTGAGCAGACATGAGGAGCAGACATGAGGAACAGGGGGAGGAAGCTTCCTCTGTCTCACACACACTGTGCTCACTGCCTGGATGCTGCTGTACCTGTGGGTTTGACTGAGTAGAAGCCTACTGCCTGTCCGTTTTTCCACAGAATCTTTGCAAAGTCTTGCTCTCCATGGCAGAGGAAGGGCAGCTCATCTGAGCTCATCTCCTGGACTCTGTAGACAATGCGGTTGAGCACATACAGAACGATCCTCTCGCCCAATGTGTCCACCTGTCACACACACAGTCTTCTCAGCATACACACATCCAATCAGCAGTGAAATGGAAGACAGTATGGATATGTGTCTGTATGGACATGTATGTGTATGGACATATACAGTTGAAACCAGAAGTTTACATACACTATATAAAAAGACAGATATGCTTTTTTCCTCACTGACATGAAATCAGACTAAACTTTTCCTGTTTTAGGTCAGTTAGGATTACCAAAATTATTTCTGTTTGTTAATGTCATGAATCCAGTCTGTCCTTGTGTTTCTGTGCTGTCTTCCTCCCCCCTTCTGTGTCTGTGCTTGGAGCTGAGCGGAGACTCTGACACCACCTACTGCACACCTGCACCTGATCAAGCAATCCAGCCTTCACCTGGGGAGTACAAAGGGGCCGAGGATTCCCACACACGCCGCCAGATCGTCAGTGTATTCTCTGTGGTACAGTTCTGCTTGGCTCAGTCTCGTTTTTTGCTATGCTCTCCGCACTCAGTTGGTCTTTCTTGTTTTTGCCAGATCTTGCTCCTTGGACTATCCGTGCACCCCTGTTTCTGACCCAGCTCACCACAACCGGTACGAACACCCCAGCGCCTGACCCCACTATCTACGACCTGTGCCAGAACGTCAACCGCCGACCCAGCCTTCTACCACCTGCTCTGACAACTATCATTCACATTTTCGTATTGTTAATAAACGCTGTTGAACTGTTTTCCCGAGTCTCTTTGGTCCCTCCGGACGTTACGACAGAACGATCTGGCCAACATGGACCAAGCAGGGGGCCACAACAAACGCTACACCGGGTGTTTTCGCAACGCGGAATAATTATTGGACAACACGAACAGAATATCTGGACCTTGCTCGAATGCAACCAATCCCTGACCCAGCAAGTCACTCAGCTCACCAATCAGGTGTCCGCCTTGCTCTCTCTTCAGTCACCGGCCCCCGTGACTACTGTCGCCGTCTCTGGAACATCCACGGCGCCATGTTCCCTGGAATCGAGAGGCACCGACCCGGACCCATACTCAGCCTAGCCACTGCCGTAGTTTTCTCTTTCAATGCTCCTCTAGGTTCCAACAACGTCCACCAGACCACCAGACCTTAAGTCTCTGATTTCCCTAGCAAACTGGATCGATAACTGTCTACAAAGCCGACAGAGAGAGAGAGAGAGAGAGAGATGCCGTTCTCCGCTCCGAATCACGGGCCGCCCTGTCATCCCACAGCAATCCAACCTGCCTCTTACGCCCCCCCTGCCAGAGGAACCTATGCAGCTGGGCCAAGCACACCTCACTGCAGAGGAGCGTCAGTGGCGCCGCCAGGCAGGTGAGTGTTTTTTCTGTGAGAAGCAGGGACATCTCCTCGCAACTTGTCCGGTTCGGCCAAAAGGGGGCGGTCATCAGTAGGTCTGGGAGTACTGGTGGGCCAGCAATCTGTCCCAGATAAACAACTCAGTAGACTTCAGACTGACGCTAGTGTTTTAAGAGTTACATTCCCTATTCTGGCTCTCATTGACTCTGGGGCTGAGGAGGATTTCCTAGACCAGCTGGTGGTCGAGCAGATTGGGGTAGGGTTGGAGCCACTCGAAAAAACGCTTAAAGCCCTCACCCTGAATGGAAAACTACTCTCCAGGGTAACACACATCACTGAACCCATTTCCGTAGTCCCGTCAGGTAATCACCAGGAAACCAAATGGTTTTATGTTATCTCTGCTCCCACCACGCCACTCATTCTGGGCCATCCCTGGCTCGTCAAACATAATCCCATGATCGACTGGGCCTGCAGGAAGGTATCCAAGCTCCTTTTACCATGGCAACTGTCTGCAGTCTGCTTTGTCTCCAGCAGGGGAGGCCAATTCGCTCTGTGGATGTCCCCCGGAAAAGCCTGACCTTTCCTCGATACCCAGCGTGTATCATGACCTGGAGAACGTTTTTAGTAAATGCCGGGCACTGTCTCTCCCTCCCCACAGACCTTACGATTGCACCATCGATCTCCTGCCTGGTGCTCCCTTGCCTTCCAGCCATCTCTACAACCTCTCCAGACCCGAACAGGAGGCCATGGAACAATACATCCGAAACTCTCTAGCCACTGGCATCATCCCTCCGTCCTCTTCGCCTTTAGGAGCTGGGTTCTTTTTTGTGGCCAAGAAGGACAAAACCTTGAGGCCATGCATCGACTTTAGGGGCTTTAACAATATCACCGTTAAAAATAAGTATCCATTGCCACTCATAGACTCAGTTTTCACACCACTCCATGGGGCCACCATTTTTACTAAACTGGATCTCAGAAATGCTTACCATTTAGTGCGCATAAGGGAGGGGGACGAGTGGAAAATGGCCTTTAAAACTCCACTGGGTCACTTCGAATATTTACTCATGCCTTTCTGGTTAACCAACACCCCGGCCGTTTTCTAAGCTTTGATTAATGATGTGTTACGAGACTTTCTTAATCGTTTTGTCTTTGTTTATCTAGATGATATTTAGATTTTTTCCAAGACCCCACAGGAACACCAGCAACATGTGCGTCAAGTCCTTCAGCGACTCCTCGAGAATAAACTTTATGTGAATGCAGAGAAGTGTGAATTCCACTCTGAACAGGTCAGTTTTTTGGGCTTTATTGTGGGGAGGGGACAGGTCAAGGCTGATCCGGAGAAGGTAAAGGCGGTGACTGAGTGGCCTACACCCAACAGCAGAAAGAAGCTTCAGAGGTTTATTGGATTCCCAAATTTTTACCGACGATTCGTCAGAGACTTTAGTTGTGTTGTTGCGCCTCTGACTACACTTACCTCTCCCTCTAGACAGTTTAATTGGACGCCAGAAGCCCAGGCTGCTTTCGACAAGCTGAAGGATCTGTTTACGTCTGCTCCAGTCCTGCGTTGGCCCGATCCCTCTCGCCAGTTTGTCGTGGAGGCAGATGCTTCTGAGACCGGAGTGGGGGTAGTACTCTCTCAAAGGTTTGAACCACACAATCGTTTGTACCCCTGTGCCTTCTTTTCACACCGTCTTACTCCAGCCGAGAGGAATTACGATATGGGACACCGAGAATTGCTAGCAGTGAAACTAGCCCTGGAGGAATGGCGTCACTGGTTGGAGGGGGCAGCGCATCCATCCTGGTTTGGACTGACCATAAAAATTTGGAGTACATTCAGTCCGCTAAGCGTCTTAACTCACGACAGGCTCGCTGGTCACTCTTTTTCAGCAGATTTGATTTTGTACTCACTTATCGTCCAGGGTCCCGTAATGTCAAGCCAGATGCCCTCTCATGCTAGTTCTTCCAGGAAGACAATCCATCTCCTCCGGAAACCATCGTATCGCCTACACGTGTGGTCACAGCCGAGAGATCGTTTTTTGCTATGCTCTCCGTACTCAGTTGGTCTTTCTTGTTTTTGCCAGATCTTGCTCCTTGGACTATCCGTGCACCCCTGTTTCTGACCCAGCTCTCCACGACCGGTATGAACACCCCAGCGCCCGACCCCGCTATCTATGACCTGTGCCAGTACATCAACCGCCGACCCAGCTTTCTACCACCTGCTCCGACAACTATCATCCACATTTTTGTATTGTTAATAAACGCTGTGGAACTGTTTTCCCGAGTCTGTATCTTTGGTCCCTCTGGACGTTACGACAGGTAAATACCAAAATAATGAGATTTTTTGTAAGACGCATTAAACAGACAATTTTTCATTACTTTCTTCAAAGTCAGAAGTTTACATACAGTGAGATTACTATGCCTTTAAACAATTTGGGAAAACCCAGATGATTATGCCATGTCTTTGGAAGCTTCTGTGGTTTATTGACACCATTTGAGTTCATTAGAGACATACCTGTGGATGTATTTGAAGGCACACCTGAAACACACTGCTTCTTTGTGTAACTTCATGGGAGAGTCAAAAGAAATCAGCCATATATCAGGAAGACAAGTGTGGACTTGCACAAGTTTGGTTCATCCTTCTCCATATCAACTCAAGAACAAAAACAAAACACCTTGTGAAGATGCTGGCTG
>KN484596.1:0-20049 GCA_000787095.1 Periophthalmodon schlosseri
TTGATGTACGTGATGTACACGTTATGTAGCCTTGGAAAGTTTAAAATTAAATGCATCTCGGACATTTAATGGGCAATACACTACCATGGTAAAAATACATTTAGAATTATTATACCGTATTCACAGATATATTTTTCACACTTATGAAGTAATTTGTTTTCTTTTCAATAGTGTTGGGCAAGATCCTTCAAAAAAGTAATTAGTTAAATCCGTTACATTTCCCCAAAGTATTTGTGTTAGTAACTCTGTTACTGTGCAATGAAAGTAACTAATTACCAGATAAACTAAGGCAAGGCAAGTTTATTTGTATGGCACAATTCATACACAAGGTTATTCAAAGTGCTTTACAGAATAAGAAAGACTTACAGAATAAGTTACAAACATATCCTCAAAAACACACCCCAGCAGTTTTTACATGTAAAAAACAAGATATATTCAGCCTTATTTGTCCTGCAAATCACTGAAAGCACTCAGAGCCTGCGTTATAAGCTATTTTCATCCACAGAGCTCAAAATCCCCAAAATGGACTCACAGCTGTACAACGCCGAACAAACTACTGTCCCCTTTACACAGCAGCTGTGGCCAAACAGCACATTTACCAAACGCAAATAACAATGTAAATCCATAAACTCCACAAGAACCGGCATATTTTTCATGTGTGCTGAAAACAATGAGTAGTTCACTTTGTGCCAGTGCTAAACCAATGAAATGCCAGGAGAATCTTTATGGCCGCCCAGCGCTGCTTCTGACTGGTCACCTTTACGGTCAGTCTCTGTTTTAGCCAGTCACTTGTCCGTTACTCTTCAACGGCGTTATTCCCAACACTGCTCTTCAATTTATTTTTTTATTTTCTTATTTTTTTCCATAATTTCCAAATTTGTGAAGCTGTCGGTTTCTTTTTTAAAAATAAGATTATAATTTGAAAATAAATTGTCCCAAACTTAATTACTACAAAATGATGTGTTTATGTACCTGGTTATTTTAGTGATTAAAATGAAATGTAACAATTAAAACATCTTATTGAAAAAGTGAATCTTACGCCCCAGATGCATATGTTTTGTTTTTTTGTTTTTTTTATTACAGCTCATCTTTTAACATGTCGCCGCCTCCTTTTGTTAGAGCTGAACAGTAGATGTGAAAGGACCTGTACCCATTGTTTTTCCTCATGTGTTTTATTGTCCGAGAATCAGAAAGTGCACATTGCCATGCTAGTTGTTGTTACAACTACCATGACTGCAATAACTAGTTCAGTTTTTCACGTTTTTAAGACAGTAAAAATCAGGTACAGCACCTTTAAGATTTTGGATTATAATGTTCACCATGATCTTTCATTTTGACAACTAAATCACTTTATTTTTGTTCAATTAATTATAAATATTTTCTTCATAATAACAACATTTGTGAGACTGTATCGTTTCTAAGAAGAAATTACGATTTGAACAAGATGTGTTCCAAATGCAATTACTACACAATGATGTGTTTAAGTAACTTGTTATTTTAGAGATTAAAATAGAATTAGCCAATTCAAATACTTTATTCAAAAAGTTCTTACTGACTTATCTTACCTGCTTGTGTTTTTGATTATAGCTCATCCTCTCCTTATATGTTTTAACCCAGCGCCTTTTGTTAGTGCTGAACAGTGGATATTAAAGGCCCTGTACCATGTGTTTTATTATCAACGAATCAGTAAATGTGTGTTAGCATGCTAGTTGTTGTAAGGATTACAGCGATGGCAAAACTCTGCGAAAGTTGTGAAAAGCAAAAACCTCATTGCGGTGAATTATTAGAATGCTTTGGGTCCATAAGGTAAGTGAGGAATTACTTTGGACCACGTTTTTTCATGTTTTTCGGACAGTAAAAATCAGGTACAGCACCAGCAGATTTAGGATTATTATTATTATGATCATTCATTTTCAAAATTTAAAAAAACTAAATGACTTTATTTCTATAATTCTATATATAGTTATGTTAATTGCAGCATTTGTTTTCATAAAAGACTCTCTACAGTTTATTTTCAAAAAGAAAATTACCTTTTGCAAAATGAGGTGACCTAATCTCAGTTACTACAAAATTGTGTTTTGTAACTTGTTATTTTAGTTAACAAATTTACCTTTTAAAACATCTTATTCAAAACGTACTATCTAACTCTCTGGCCTCGTGCGCTTTTGATTGCAGATTGTTTTGTTAGTGCTAAACAGTTAATATTAAAGGGCCATTACCCATTTTGTGTTACTTTTTCAGGAAGCGCGGGTTAGCATGATAGTTGTTGATAGCGTTCCTGTCCTCCTCCATCTTCTCCTTATAATATATGACTGTTTTAACCCAGCTCGTCTTGTTAGTGCTGAAGAGTTGATATTAAAGGTCACAGTTTTGTTTATTTTGTTCCATATATTTTATTTCTTAGAATCAGGAAGTGTGGGTTAGCATGATCGTTGTTGTCCTTCTCCATCCTCCCCTAATAACATATGACTCTTTTAACCCAGCTCGTCTTGTTAGTGCCTGAACAGCGCGTGTTAAGGGAAAACTAAGAATGCCCTTCCCTTGCGTCTTCATTCAGCCTGATTACAATCTAAGCTAATATGTTTTAGATGGCCCTATAAATTACAATCAATCTGAAAGCTCTAAAATAAACTGCTGCTGGTAAAATGGCAGGGAGATTTCTGGTAAGCCTCCCCTGTGCGGTCTGCGGTAAGCCCTCAAAGAAGTGAGCAGAGTTTGAGTACAAGTCCACAAAACTCCGGCCTGTATTTTGTCATAGCTGGGCTTCCGTAGCATGACAAAGTACGTGCTATTAAGTGTCAGCATCTGTCTTTTGGAGCTTTGTATCTCGGGGGGTTTTAAGTTTCAAGTTTTGGTGGGTACGGCAAAATAGCGGCAGCTGTATTTGGGGGAATTTGAAAGTGATTTATTGACTCTGGCAGGAGACCAGAGTTCCTACCTGTACAAACAAAGATGTGTAGCCTCTCGCTCTTAAAGAAACAGGCTTTGGGAATGGGAATTGTAAGGAAATGTTTAACAAGTTACACATTCCTAAACCATGTGGGGTCTTTATGCATGGAGTTAACATGTTCTCCTAGTGTTTAGGTGGGTTTCTTCTGGTACTTCATTTTGAGCGATTCTGGATAAAGATCTGGAGAAGGGTGCTCAGGTTCTAGGACGAATGGGTCAAACGCAGATGATGACTTTTTGAGGAGAGTAAAATAAATACTTAAATAAATACTATTTTAAGAATGTAAAAATATCCATATAGGAAATCATGTTTATACTGTCCACACAAATGTATCTTTTTCCGTTTGAATTACAGTTACTTTACTACATTTTAAGAAATAATGAGTTGTTTTTATGATACTTTCTTGAGTAATCCCCACTCAGTATCCGTGGTGTTTCTCACATACCTTAGACACATACCTCCGTTTAATGATATATTCTTGAAGTACATAAATGTGTTAAGTTATTTTGTATATATTATTATGAATCAGATGTTACTATAGGTCCATGTAGTTACTTACAAGACTTAAGCGGTATTTTCACAAAACACACAATTTACCGTAAAAAAAACCCCAAACTCTTCATTGTTTGGATTACTACATTTTACTAAGGAGTATATTTTTAAAGCCACAGCACGTAACCTTTTAACCAAAGGGTAGATTTGTGGACTTGCGTCTCCTCAAAACTCTTACTTGGCCTTGGCTTCCTGCTTGGTTTTAACTTTTTGTTTCCATGGAATTATGCAGGTGATGTGCCAGATCCAGAAAGTTACACATTGTTTCTTTAAGCAGAATTTTCTCTTTACTCTTAAGTTTTTGCTTTAACTACATTTTACTTAGACTTGAGTCATATTTTAAGTGCACAAGTTGGCTACCCACCTCCACGTTCTCACTCAAAGACATGACCTCTTCACTTTTAAAACAACCTCCAGTGAGTACTTTATACAAACGCTGCTTCTCCCTGCTATAGTTCAACAATGCTCCTCCGCGTGTCGCACATGTCTCCAGTCTAAAGTCCATTATGGGCGGACATCTTGTTGATTAGTTTGAAAGAATGGTTTGAGAAATGCTACAGAGGTTAAGAGAGGTTAAATGGCTTGGAGGCTTCCAGTGCTGTTGTGTTTAGTCTGACCAAATTGGACACTGGCGCGCTCTCTCCTCCGCTTTGGTTTGTTTGGTTAAATCCGAAAGCGGCAATCAGCGCCCCATCTAAACAAGCGCGCCCGGATCATTTGTAGAAAATAATGAGGTGCTCGGTGTTGTGGATGTGAGGAGGGAAGCCGAGAGAGAGAAGCTAACCATTTATCAGAGTGGCTAACGGGATGCAGGGGAGGAGAGGTGGATTAGACCAATGTGCAGGTTATGGTGGTACTGGCTCTTCTCAGATTAGAAAGATGGGTAGTCTATAATGTGGGAGAATACCAATTGACTACACTGTTGAAGGGGAAAAAAAGGCTGTAGTCGGCTTAAGAAATTCTTGGTTACTTAAAGGCCCTGTACTGGATTTTTTCCCATGTATCTGAGCAAAATTTGGTTTGTTTCAGTTCCAATATATTGTGTAAGCAGCTCTTGACATCAAAATAAGTCAGCTGTGTGTTGTCTGAGTCTAATTATAAAGCATGAGAATCAGGAAATGCACGTTGTTGTTCCGCTCTCCGCTCTGGTCTCTGAAAGTTGTGGAAAGTGCTTATAAACTCATCTCGGTGAAAAATTAGGATACTCGGAATTCAAAAGGTAAGTGAGGGATAACTTCAGGACACTGCAAATAGTTTAAAATTAACTCATGGTTTTAAGAGAGTAGAAATCAGGGGCATTGTCTTTTAAAAAATTCACTTCTATCTACTGAGGAGTTTACACAATAACAGCTATGAATACAGAAAAGTCATACAAAATGTGTATTTACATGTAAATAAATACTAAAAAAAAGCAGACTAAACAAAGTAGTCACTTCCGAAACTCCAGCTAACTCATTCATTCCTCATCTCATATTTTCCACATATAACTAAAACAGCACCAAACACTGAAATGATCCTTTTCGTGATCATAAAGTCTACCGCAAAAAAACAACGGTGCTATGGCTTCCTCTCAGTGTGGCTTAATTACACATGGGAGTCAGATACAGAAAAATGCCGTCAGCGATGAAAGAGGTGCAAAAATAAACGTTACGACGCACTTCAGAGCTGCTCCGCATGTTGTCGTCACGTTGTGTTCTGTGGATAATATCACTGTCAGACAATGCTGTACACGGTGTTTCCAAGTACAGTGTCCCAGCCAACTCTAAGTCTCTTATGAGCCAAAACTTTCACAGTTTGGAGCATGTTACTATCCCAAAATGTGATCAGTCCTACTTAAAAAATAGTAACTTAATATACATTCAAGTGAGAGAAATTTAAAGATTCATTATGTGACTTTTCTCATGGAGAGTCCACTTGTCTCCATGGAGATGTTTTCACTTTGCCAAGAATGTGCCTCACTATGGCATTTAACTTATCTGTCCTTCATTTATTCAACTGTAGGTGTTTTTATTGCTCAAAAATACCTTGAAAATAATACATTCGTGCTGTGAGAGGGCTCGCCTCTCCACAGATTTGACCTGTAACTTGGTCCATATGGAAGATTATCAAATTATTATGGATTATGGGAAAAAAAAAAAATACATGCACAAATTTTGGTATTTCAAAATTTTTAATATTAATACAAGTTAGTAGTAATTAGTAGTAATTCCTGACAGAATTCTTTAGTCATATAAACTGTCCCATAAGAGGGAATAGTGCAGTCTTATTTTGAAGTATCACTACTACTACTAATATGTTATTATAAATCTTAATGTAACTGGGTAATTGTACAACATTTCATCCAGTGATAGTCTCCATTTTGGAAGCCGTGTGGCCCTGGTCTGTGCATTTCCGAATGAAACCCTCATAAAAGCAAGAGATGTTCATGCCCTCTGCGTCAGGGCGTTCGACGGGTGATAAGGCTGTAAATAATACAGAGCTCAGTGTAAATGAGCCTTGGCTTTGGCTCTCCTCCTCCTCCTCCTCTCTCTTTCTCTCCATGTTTCTCCCTCGCTCTTTCTCTCCTTTCTCTCCCCCTCTCCTCTCTCTCCCTCACTCTCTCACTCACACGAGGAGTAAACAAATGCGCCTCTCAAAGCAATAAGTGTTACAATTTCTCAAGACAGAATACAAAACAGCAAAGCAGGAAGGCGCTGGAGTCAGTAGATCCCAGTGCATCTCTTTTGTATATTTTCAGTTTAGCAAAGGATAAGATAATATCAACATAATACATTTATAATAACAATATAATTTGATTTTAAAACAACATTGATATATGCAATAGCAATGTCTATCCATCTGACAAAAGTCCATACATAATTCATTGGTAAATATTATTTGATTTAAAAATGATATCTTAATGTCTATTTTATATTGAAAATCTGTTTATTCACCGGTTTCAGCTTCCTGTTATAAGCATTGTGAGGACTTTTCTTATTCAAAAAGATGTAATTTTTTTTTTTTTAATGATTAATTATGGCAACAATCATAATTTCCCATCATTCTAAAACCTCATTGATAGATAGATTTATTTCAAATGTTTTCAAATTAATGTAGAGAGAGTTTCGACGGTGGTCATCTGGACTTTGTTTTTGACCACCACTGAGGCCGTTTCTACATTGAACCACTCCTGCACGAACCAAGGATTACACCGTCTCGTTTTTAAATTAATGCAATCTGACCAAGGTCGGCCTTTGCCTAGACTTTCAAATGTTGCGATGCAAGACACGTCCTATATACTCTTGACAAATAGAACTCTAACTCTTTTTCCCTAACTGTTACAAAAATGAATATTCACTTACCAAAACAAATTAATTTTTCAAGGCTATTTTTACTTGCATTTAATTAACTCCAGTGCAACCTTAAGAGAACAGAAGTTAGGTTCAGGACTCCTCATTTCCTGGCTCATCACTGAAATACTTCACCCTTGGAGAGATTTATTAGCGGTTTTCTCAGGACTTAAAAAATGTCTCGGAAATAGCTCCAAATCAACATTGTAATAATTATCCCCAATCAAAAGCCCAGGAAGAGTCAGCGCTCCCAGACGCTCATAGATCAGCTGTAATGAGGAGTCACGCTCCAATAGAGAATATTCACACAGGACTATAGTAACACAAGCTAACCTGGCTAATGCTATGTCCATATGGCTAAGAGCTCGTTTCCCGTTAGATTCTTGGGTAACACTTTATGTAACTACACTTTAATTAGTCTTAATAAAGCATGAAAAAAGACTTAATTTGTTATGATCAAATAGTTTATTAAGAATGATTCTCCTAGCTCCTAACTCCTAACCCCTTAAGTCTGAATCATCTTAATAAACTATTTGTTTGTTATGAATTAAAGCTACCATCTGTAAGTTAATTCGATTTTTTTAACCAGTAGATGGCAGATGTGAAATGTAGAAAAGTTACATAGTGCACCTTTAAAGGGCTCATTACGCAATTTTCTGTTCTATGTTATTATCTTGTTTCCTCATCAAAAACATACCTGTAGTTGTGCTGTTTGATTCACACATGTTTAACACAAAAACCCTGCATATTTAGCATGAGTTCTTCTCTCAAACAGAAAACACTCGGTTCCACCTTGTGATGTCACTTGGTAATAAAGGAAGTGCTCCACTGTGTTTTGAAACTCCATACACCTTCACTAGAGTCATTTGGATTATTTCAGCCCTGCCAATTGCTACTGAACAAAAGGTAAACTGTAGCTGTTAACAACCACTGCATGACATCACAAGGTGGAACAGAGCATTTTGAGCTTTGCAGATGTAGATAATACATCAATACTAATAATAAAGAGTTACTCAAACATGTGTGAATGAAACAAAACACAACTCCAGGTATGTTTTTGAGGAGGTAACAACATTATAACATGACTTAAAGCTCACAAGAGTCCATTTTGTTAGATATCGGAGCGTTAACTTAAAATAAATAAATAAATACATACAAATAATTGTGTCCATGTAAAATAAGAAGCAATGTATCAAACAAGCAAAACTCTAATACAATCAAGCCTCATTAGTCATTACCCAAAACTACTCAATTCAGGCGATTTCCAAATTTCAAAAATAGACCTTCATTTTCACACTCTTGTTGCTATGCCGATCACTTCTTTTTGATTCTGACAAATTGGTGGCTTCGTAGTAGCGCTTCCCACATATATGTATGCCTGCGGTAATTACCAGGTCACAATGTTGAATTAATATCAGCAGCAGCGGCTAACGAGCAACTATAATCACAATTAGCCCACACGCTAACAAGGCTATGCGATTAACAATTTGAACCTATTATAACGAGGACCCTTCAATTAATACCTGCCTCCGGGCGAGATGTGGAGATGGGAGCTGCTAAGAAACAGCTAGCACTTTGTCGCGTCAGAGCTAGCGTAGTGCTTTTATGTGCTATATTTGTACCACTTTGAACAGTCCACACACAAACGCATGCATGTAATTATCATGCATTAAAGCCAGCAAATAAAGTCCAGTGTCGTCACAAAGCAAGGTGTACTTTTGATTACAGTCTTGAATCTTGTAGCAGTACCACACTATTTATAGCCAGAAGCATGAACAAAGACATAATTCATGATGTACAAATATTTTATTAAGAATGATTCAGGCTTAGCAACTATTTGATACTTAATGGTCCTATATTACACAAAATGAATTCTTGTGAGCGTTAAGCCATGTTATAATGTTGTTACCTCCTTAAAAACATACCTGGAGTTGTGTTTTCTTTCATTCACACATGTTTGAATAATCCTGCATTATTAGTCAGTCTACATCTCCAAAGATCAAAATGCTCCGTTTCACCTTGTGATGTCATATATTGGTAGTTTTCACGTTAACAGCTACTTTTTATCTTTAGTTCAGTAGAGACTGGCAATTCCAGGGCTGAAATTATCCAAATGATTCTAGTGAAGGCGTATGGAGTTTAAAAACACAGTGGAGCTGTATTACTACATGACATCACAAGGTGGAACAGAGTGTTTTCTATTTGAGAGAACTTGTGTGTGTGTGTTAAATATGGATGAATGAAACAAAATGCCAGGTATGTTTGTGATGAGGAAACAGCATTATAACATAGATCAGAAAATAATAGAATAATAATATGGGCCCTTTAAAGCCACAGTATGTAACTTTTGGCCAAAAAATATACTATAATAAAAGTTAAACTGAAGTTGTACTGACAAAAACAGAAATACATGCATCATTATCCTGACCGGGCTTGCATCTCCACAAACCTGGCTCTTATGAATTTAGTAGTTACTAAGCCTGACTCATTCTTAATAAACTCTTTGTTGTCTATGAACTAAAAGTGTCTTCATTCTTTATTAAGACTAATTAAGGCTATTATAAAGTGTTACCTTATATTTCAAGCAACTATATCTGCAAGTGTAGTAAGATGTTGACTTTACCAAGGTAAATATATTTTTGAAATGCAAATACTATTTTGTTTTAAGGAACCTCTCTCTCTCTCTTTTTTTATTTTCCAGTGAAACAGCTCTAGCATTTATCCTGCTGTATGGATTTGTAATAGTCCCGCATATTTGTATTTTTTATTCTTTAATTTCTCAGCTCAAAGATTGGCCTTGTTCTGCCTTTTCATGAAATAGTTTTAATTAAAAAATCACTTTGCTCCATGTGGGGAAAAACACATCCAATGCCACCCTCTCCTGCCTCAAGTGAGTGTTTGGCACATTCAGAATCATTTGAATGGCTTTCCCGATGAATGCTTGTCAAATTCGGGGTGTAATAGTAGCAAAGCCAACCTCATATTTGACAAAGTGCTACTGTTTTTGTGTCCAGGCAGATGGAGCCATTGAATCTCCAGTTCAAAAATATTACAATTACTACATAGACATTTGCAGCACTTTACTTGCTCCTCACGTAACCTCTTTGCACAAAAAGCAGTAGTATCCCTATTAATTTCATTCCTTAATTGTCTCATTATAAGTGGACATATTTTTCCGTGAACAAGAGCCTATAACACTTGTAATTATTCTAGCCCAAGAAAATGTATTCCATCACTGTGTATTCCATCACTGTGTACTGTAAAGGCAGATATTTGGATTTGGATGAGAATTATACGGAAGCAACTGCCAGGCACAGACAATTCTATCCAATCAGACGTTGGTGGATGAACTGCCAGCTTTTCCAGACAGTTATAGCTAAAGTAGGTTGAATTATATAGATTTTTTTTTTCAGTTCATGAATTAGGCTTTATTCATTATATTTCTCCATAGTTAGAAATCTGGCGCCAGTCACATTTTCCAGTCTGTTATGAAGGTCTGGGACATTTTAGAGTATTTATATATAGTTGAATAGATGGGGTGTTAATTTTGGCATTATTAAAACTCAAAATTGACATGATTAATGCTTTCGGAAAAAATATCATTTAAAGAGCCCATATTACGCTATTTTCTAGTCTGTGTTATAATGTTGCTTCCTCATCAAAAACGTACCTGGAGATGTGTTTTGTTTCATTCACACACGTTTAACACACAAACCATATTGCATGCATATTTAGCATGAGTTCTTCTTTCAAACAGAAAACACTCTGTTCCACCTTGTGATGTCATGTGGTAATACAGGAAGTGCTCCAATGTGCTTTTAAACTCCGTACACCTTCACCAGAATCATTTGGATGATTATAGCCCTGGAATTGCCAAATCTCTACTTAACTAAAGGTAAAGGGTAGCTGATAACTTTAAAACTACCACTACATGACATCACAAGGTGGAACAGAGCATTTTGAGCTTTGGAGGTGTAGACACACTAATAATGCAGGATCACTCAAACACATGTGAATGAAATAAAACACGACTCCAGGTATGTTTTGATGAGGTAACATTATAACATAACTTAAAGCTCGCAAGAGTCCATTTTGTGTAATATAGGACCTTTAAATTGTTATTTTCTATGGCAACGGCGCTAATTTGTATGATTCTGAAATCCACGGATAGGCTCGTTTAAACTTAATTCACTGCCTGCTGGGTCAAAGTTTAAAAACATGGGTTAAATCGTATTTGATTGGTCTGCCCATTCTTCACTGATGCTTTCTGATTGTTTCAAGTCATTTAAACCAACTATTTAGTCTGTGAACTTTTTTCAGCACCTTGTAAACAACCTCACCTTTGGCCCCTTTTTTAATACTAATACCACGTTCTCATTTTCACCTGACCAAATGAGAGCTGATTTGCAAATAATGGACTGTAATGGCTGCAGCAGTAGTTAATGAGGCTTGGGTTGGGGTTCGCACAAAAACACAGAGCCGATATGTGATGTCCCCTTTGTGTTTTTCAGTATAATGAGAATAATGGAGCTCTGTGTCCGCTGTCCCCTCTGACTGTACCCACACGAGAGGCTATTGTTTTAGAGCCTGGACACATCTTGTTTATCACTGGATTCTGTTTTTCTGCCTTTGTTCACTGATAGTATGATGGAAATGAGAGGTGATTTGGTGCTGTTGTGTTTTTATGTAATTAGCTTTGTCTAAAAGTAGCACACAGGGATAATAGATTGGAAGTTTGGGTTCACAGTAGCACGTGCAATTATTCAAAACTTGCAAACAACTCCAAAATTGGGTGTTGGTGATCTGAAACTCGCTATTAGGTTCCACTGATGTGTGTAGTTTTTTTCTGATTTTCAAACTGAATTTTTCATGTGTTTGCTTGATATAAGACTATAACAAACTTTCTTTCAAGGCAGCAATTTTCTAATAAAGCATAGATCAGGAAATAGTTTAACATAGACCCTTTAAAATCATTTGGAAAAATGTGTATGCACTAAAAATCACCTTATCATTTTGTGCGTGGAAATATACTTTTTAGTTTTACAGGTTTGAAGAGAGTGAGGAGGCCAGAGATTCTGCTGCTGCGGTGAAGGTTGAAGCATGTAGTCGAAATGGCAGGATTATGTAGGAAAGAGAGATGGCCTTTATTTGAATGACTTGAGACATGATTGGTTGAGAGACATAGCTGGAGTGTTGTGATTGGCTCATAGTGACATATACCAGGAAGTACAAAATATTTACTAACTGGTAGAATATACTTTCTGAATCCTAAATCCTTGTGTCATTGTGTTTTGTTACAGGCACTTCCTCTTTAAGACAGGCACCGGCACCACCCCTCTCTTCTCCACAGCCACGCCCGGATACACCATGGCAACTGGCTCGGTGTACTCCCCGCCCACCAGACCCCTGCCCAGGAACACGCTGTCACGCTCAGCATTCAAGTTCAAGAAGTCCTCCAAGTACTGTTCATGGAGGTAAGCATCACTGTGCCAAAGTACTTCAAATATTAGTACTGTTCACAAAGGTGCAAAATCATGTATACAAGTAAGTCTTCCAAGTACTGCTCGTGGCGCTCACTCCATGTAAACAAGTCAAAGTACCGCAAGTACTAGTACTACTGCATATAAAGGTAGAAAAGAACATATACTACTTGTCCTCCAAATACTGTTTGTGGAGGTAAGAATCAAAGCATACACACGCCAAAGTACTTCAAATATAATTACTACTGCACACAATACATGTACCCAGCTAAGTCCTCCAAGTACTCCTCGTGGAGGCAAGGATCACTGCCTGTGCACGTCAAAGTACCTCCAGATAAGGTGGACCTGACTAAGCCAAGTTTAAGATCTGGATGGGTTTCCACACACTGCACTGCAGTGAGCCACAGCTCGAGTGACTATAAAGGATGAGTCAAAGGCAGAGCGCGAACTTCCTTTACTAGGGATTTATAAAGTGTACCTTATATTACGTGCACTGTGTACTTCGTGTAGATTTACATGATCATGGAGAAACGGCTCGTTAAAGTCTTCAAATGGAGAGTGACACTAAATAAATAATTAAATATGCGCGCAGAGGTTAGTGATCTATCAGTGGCAATGTTTACCGCTCATGGCGATGTTTACCGCTCGTGTCAATCATGTTTACTTTGAAAACTACAGAGACATTCCTGTTTAGAGAGCAGAGAGCTGGGTTGAACCTGGAATGCACCAGAACTGAACCAGGACTAAACAAGAACTCATAAATACGAGGATTGACCTTTACCAGACCTGAATCAGGACTGAAGCGAGACAAAGCCAGGACTTTGCCAGCCTTCGGTTAAGCTCAGTGAGCAGAAAGGAGCAGCAGACTACACAGAACAAACACAGGATTAGAGGCTTTTGATTTGAGAAATAGTTTCAGCTTGAAAAGGTTAAATAACTTTCCAACCCTATATTTGAATGTAGACATTAGAAAAATAATAAAATAGGCTAACACTGAGCCTTTTGATATTATTTGGATTTCATTTTTAATAGATCCACAAGGGACACAGTGGCTCACACATTATATAATATAATAGCAAAGAGCAAAAATATAAACGGTAATAATACATTCAAAATAAGTAGCAAAAATAAATAAATAAATGCACACAAAATCTATGTGAGCTATATACAAGAGGTGGGTAAGGAGAAACTTTGCAAAAATGAAACAGTGATTGACATGACACCTCTCAGTGTGTGCCAAGTCTAAGTCTAAGTCTAAGTGCAGCAGAAACAAATCAATAATCTAATTTTATAACCAAGCATTTGTGTGACAGAGTCTGAGCAGATGAGATGATGAAGAGGAGGAGGAAGAAAAGGTTTATCACTCGTTCATTTAGAAAAGACTTTGTTAAACTCCGAGCCGCGCTGAGAGCCATGCAGGTCAATGACTAATTGGTGCGTGGGGAGTGACAAGTGTCTCTAAAGTGCACGGCTCTTTTTAAGATAGAGTTTAAAGTTAAATGAAAATGGCACCCAAGTATTTCATGAGTGCCACGGTGACACTGAAGGAATAATAACCTCTCCACTTATTTTCTCTAATAAATGTAATTGGTTTGTTTTAAGTATCTAACTCCAAAGCTTAGACGTGTCGCAGATGAAAATAGGTTTACCTTTTTTTTTATTCTTGGTTGACTCTAAGATTTCGATCAGTTTTACATGCAGAACTTTTTTTTTTTCTTATTATCATTGAAGCGAACAAACTGTATTAATTTAAAAACAGTTCGAAAAGGAATTTTAAAACTTTTAAAACAGACTAAATTATATGGAGGTCAGTTATCAGTTATTTAGTTTGTTAGTTAGTTAGTACTGCTTTAATAAGAGGTTCAATTAGTACAGCTACAAAAAAATTATATACAGTTTTAGTATCACTATCAGTTCATATGTCCAGTATTACCACTACTGTAGTATTGTAAGTAGTAATATAAGTGTGGTGGTATGGTACTAGTATTTTAAAGTCAGTGGCTGTGTCCGAATGTCCAGTTGAGGTGAGAAAATAGTGCACTCAAAACTTCCCACAATGCACCTTGAAAAGTAGTGGCATCAGTGGTCACTAAACCGGTCAATATAGACCACAATGCACTGCGAGAGTTGGAAAAACAGCGCGGCGACAGGTCTTTAACTGGACACAACACGACTGAATGAAAGCAGATAGAAACGCTGGTTTATCGCACGACTGATCCTGATTGTGAATAAACTGCTGCTGTGTAAAGTTGCTAATGTTAATAATTTCCACATCTCAGATTAAAGAAAGTATAATCCACTACATATAAGTGAGATCCAGCTTGACAAAAACCTGTATGATTATTATTAGTCCATACATATTTGTGTGCCAGTCGAACCTGATCAGTATTTATTACAGAAATCAAGTTTTATCAGAGTTTAGCAGAATTTTTTTACCCAGACGCCACAGTCACGTGACCCGAATGGAGTGAACTGTGTGTCCGAATCGCTCTGTGAGTGAGGGCACTATATAATCCACTAAAGAGTGCAGAGCTATGTAGTGAATGAGGGGTTAGGGACTAGGGTGGACGTTCGGACACAGCCAGTGTTTAAACTAGAAACAGCATTTCTGACAGTAATAGATTTCTCCACCTCCACCTCCCACCTCTTCCAGGCACTGATTCTCTTATAGGTGGCTGCTGTGTGCCTTATAATGGGATAGTGAGTAAATCTTTATAGTGAAGCCTTCGTTCAACACCATGCAGTCTTTTGTTTTGATCGTTAAAATATAGATTTGAATTTAGTATTGCACTCCTGTGATTCCTCTGCTCCACAACGCATTTTCTTCTATAAAAATATCTTAAATTCACACCACAGTCCCCTGCCTCCCTCTTTCTCTCCTTCCCTCTTTCTCTCCACTCATCTATTCTTATCTGTCTATCCTCCCTTTCCTATTTCCTATTCACTAAACTCCCCAAACATCCCTTCAGCCATGTGCAAAGAGACAGCCTTGGACTCCTTGCACTCCGTAGGTTTTAAGCAGAACATTTAGACTTTTTTATTTAATTTTTTCTCACTTTTTTCTCTGGGTATGTTTTCTGAAAATGACACCTCCAGCGCCCCTTAATTTCAAACCGCAGCTAACTCCCGGGTCTCTAAAAAACTATAGATTTTCTCCAAAGAAAAACAGCGACGTGGGTTTAATCAAACATTGGTGCCGAATAGCTGCAGTGCCGTGAGCTGCAGATTTTTTTTAATTATTTTTTTTATTTTTTTATTAAGAAAATGGTATGCAATGATGTCTTTCATTTGACAGGCTCCAAAATGTATGTGATTTGATACTCAATTATAGCTCCAGTGGGCTCAGCGAGAAATCCAATCTCTAGGGTTTTCTTGCCAAAAAGGAGATGACAATTTGATTCACTGTTACTTCATCTGCCTATGGCCATATGTTCCAGACGCGTTTGCTAATAATAATAATTTGAAACATCAATCTTATGTTTCTTTAAGAAGTTGGCTGTTTGGACAAAGACTTATGATAGGAAATTTATAGCTAAAGTTTAAGGTAAACTATATGGGGAAATGTGTCCTCTGCATTTGACCCATTGTTCAATTTGAATGTGGAAACCTTCTCCAGAACTTGACCCTGGTTCAAAAAACACAGACACAAGGACGACATGCAAATTCCTCATTTCCAATATTCTTGCGCAGACAAAACTTAAAGCAGGCCAGCTAAATCAACCAATAATCAACACATAAGCTAACACAAATTAGCTTACGTGTTATTCATTTATTCATTCTAACTCTAGTTTTTTTAGTTCTTATTTGCAATCTGTTTTTGCCAGTCCAGGTACTTTTAAGATTACTGATGCCTGACTGTTTGCCGTTCCATGTTGCAAATGTTTCCATCCATGCAACGATTTTTTTCCCAGATCAGTTATTGCATCACAACAGCAACAGCATCTACAATTAAGCCACTGAGAATGATTTACAACATATTAGAACACGTCGTTGCCAGATATTGCGGAGATTACACTTACTTAGCTTTGAAAATGTTATGAGGTTTTGTACTTTAAAATGGATGTATAAATGTTTGCACAGTAGAGCTCCAGATGTCCTCAGTGAGCTCATAGTCCCGCTCAGAGCAGTGGGCTCCATCACACGAGGAGCTGACTATGGGAATGTGAAGGTGCCCCTGAGAAAAACATCCTCTGGGCATTTCGCATTCTCTGTCCAGGGCGCTAAGATCTGGAACTTCTTAAGCCCTGAGCTGAAACTGGACCTGGACTGAGCTAGTTTTAAACATGAACTTAAACGGGTCCTAAAGAGTAGTCAGACATGTAATCACTGATAAACCTGACCTGCATTTGCCTTTGTATACTGTCAAATTATAATGTGAACCTTGTGGCAAATCCAGAATGATGTCTCTCAGTACTTTTTATACAGATTGATATCAGTTTGGTCCCCGCGTCCTCTGTTTCGTCTGAAGCTCGGTCAAACGTGATCGTACCATTAGATCTGTTTTTTTTCAGTGACACATGTGAAACGAAGGAGTTCATTGGTCACCTATGATTTACAAATAAAATCAAATTTCTCACACCTCAGATTAACAGTTTGATTCTCTAATTGATTCTGCAGAAATCCGCAGTGTTTTTTGCCCCCTGTGATATATATTTATTTCCTTATTATTATTTTTTTTTCCGATATGGACGGACCATGTGTGACCCTGATTGGCTAATCCACCTGTCAATCACACCCATCTAAAAACGGGAAGATTCACCGATGACCAGATTCACATCTTCGTAAAGTATGTGTGTAGTCTGGATCCAGGGCAAAATGTACATACTTATCCCTATCAAATAAATAAATAAATAAAATAAAAGGCCAAAGGCGCAGAATACCAGCCACATCTCCACCAGTTTTCCCCAGGGCGACTTCGACTACGACAAACTTTTTCAATTTCATTTCATTTCATTTCAATTTGACCAATACAAGATCAATACTATTCACCTTTTATCATTATCTATTTCCGTTTTTATCTCAAGTCAGCTTCACTAAAATATTTGATTGGTTTGTTTAAAAACAGGTGTATTGTAATTTACAGGGACAACATGGCCATAAAGAAAGAACGGATACTGTTATTTAGAGATTGCAATCTAGCAACACACGAGACAAGAGCTCTTCAAGTTGTAATTTATGTTTCGTTTGCATCGCGTTGATTAATGTGGTCGTAAAAGTAGCGGGCGGCCTATCGTACCATCTGTATTCGAATAGGCTCGGGGCCATTTGTATGTACAATAGACTGCTAGGCTACCAATCACCTGAACCAGGCTGCTCTGAATAACACTGTTGTCACTACAGCTGCTTATTCGTAAGAGGCCAGTGCTGTATTGAATGTAATGACCAACTCTGGCCCATTTTTTACACCAAGGTTAAAGTACTACTTTGCATTTGGCTGAAAACATTCATACTTTTTATATACAGAGAGGATTCAGAAAGTACAGCTCTGTGCTCAAAAGCTAATACAATTTTTTATTAACAGCATAAAAAATAAATAAATAAATAAAAATAAGCAACTCATTAAAATTAAAATTGGTTAATGTAAATACTATTAGATTGTTTTTGTATGTGGATTATTACAGTTTGTGGTGTTGTTTTAATATTTTTTATGCCTCAAAATTAGCATTAGCGTTAGCATTGACGCACAAACCTCATTTGTTTAGAGACATGCTCCCTCCAGTCACTGTCCACTGTCTTATCTTTAAATATTTATTCATTTTAGCGCGACTCGGCAAAAACTTCATGGACACAGAATTGGACAGGAAGTAGTGACGCTAACACTGAGGTTGCCAGGTGCTGTTGTTGTGCACAGAGCCAATTCAACCAGGAGAGGAGCCGACAGGCATAGAACCAGGGGAAAGTAAATTAAAACTGCACTATGGAACTTTTCTGGTACAGGGTCCACCACCAGCTTGTTCTCCGTGTTGATGTTAATGCTCTGCTAAGAATGTTCCATAGTATAGCATTAAACATATCTATCTCCGTCGGGACAAGCAGTTGATGCTTCCAGGCCCAGTTACAGGTCAGATCTGTGGAGAGGTGACCACACTCATAGTAAGAACGTGCGCTTTTCGAGGTATTTAGAGCAATGATAGCATCCATAGTGAAATAAATATATGCTTAATGCCATATTGTGGAACATTCCAGGCAAAACAATAACATTGCTGCATCCTCTGTAGTTTTGTCATTGGATAAAAGTACTTTGAAGTATCTGGTTTTCCCTGGACACTGGTGGTAGTAAAGAGGAGGAGATGGAGGATCTGAGGAGGTGAAATATTTGAAACCTGAAATTGTGTGTCAGATTTAAAATATCACATGCCATTGAAAAGAAGCAGAGATGGAGAAGCTGAGGAGGCAGATGGTTTTGCTGCTGCGAAAGAGATGGGAGGGAGTTCTCAGTTGAACATTTGCTTAACGTATAACACAGATATTTTACTTTCCAATAATAGAGTAGCGTTTTGAATACACTAGTACCATGTGTTGGCCTCATGTGTTTGCACCGAGGATCAATCGTAAGTATAGAGAAAGAAAAAAAATAAGAAAAAACTGCATTATATACCATACTTGTATTCGCTGATTTGCATTTACATGTCTGTGTCTATGTAACTAAAGGTTCTTACCCTTTCCTCCAGGTGTACGGCTCTCAGCGCGGTGGGTCTGTCAGTCCTGCTCTCAGTCCTGCTCTGTTACTGCATAGGTAAGACCGCACTAATGCTGTTTCCACACACATCAGCAGCACACAATATGAACACACACATAAGCCTACATCCTATATTCATCAGCCAAATCACTGTGAATCGTGCAATAGAACAAAGACATGATAACAAACCTTATCTATTATGCAAATGGCCTTTCGAAGTTGTTGCAGTAATCTTTATTGTATTCACGACATCGTTGCTCCGATCGGCTCCTGTTTTCACCGCCCACCGCTCTGTACTTACTTCATTCTCCAATTTTATTTTCATAATCAGTGATACGCGTAGGATTCAGCAGCGTCGCATAGTCATTTTGGTACGAATGAAAAAGCAGCAGTTTTGTAACGCGGAAGTCGCATAGTCTTTTGGTACGAATGAAAAAGCAGCAGTTTTGTAACGCGGAAGTAAGCGGACTTGTTTCTTTTATTAAGTCGTTTTAGATGAATATTGCGATTTAAAATGTCCAAATTATAGATTATAACTATATAGCAGACAGAAGCACAATATGTGATCTTTAAAAACATCTGTGAGTAAGTAATTATTAAATCACATCGGATACGGCTGGGCTAAGACAAGAACTTCAGCTCTCATTTACCGTTTACATTAGGTTTCAAATATTTGTATTAAAGATCCCAGTTGTCTGCATATTTTGGCTTGACCACATTTGAACACACACACACACACACACACACACACACACACACACACACACACACACACACACACACACACACTTACACTTTTCCCTGCCTCTTTACTGTGAGGTCTAACTTCTCCCAGTTTGATAAATGAGACTTTCTTTCATTCTTCCCCTGACGTGTCCCCTCTTAATCCGTGTGTTATTGTGCTCCCTCCATTCTCCCTCCTCCTCTCTCTCCTCCCATCCCCCTGTCTGTCCCTCTACCCCTCTCCACCTTCCTCTCTATCTCTCCTCACTCTTTCCTTCCCCTTTCTCTCCTCTGTCCCCTCCCTGTTTTCTCTCCCTCTATCGTCCCTCCTCTCTA
>KN484596.1:28788-55176 GCA_000787095.1 Periophthalmodon schlosseri
GGCCAAATACACATGTTGTAAGTTCTATTCACTGGAAAATTCAAAACAAATTTTCTTCAATGATGAAATGTTTACTTGCTTGATAAAAAGACCATACAGAAAGACCTTCAGAAATCTTTAACGTGATACTTTGAATGTGTCAAGAAACTCTGGCAATCTTATTTTACTGAAGCTTAAGTTATACTAGCACTAGAAATGCAAAGTTATTTAAGAGAGAAGCAACTTTGCGCGCAAAAAACATATTTGGCATCATAGTAACAGTTTATTATTATTGTAGGGCAACGTTTTAGTTAGATTTTCTTTTCATTTTTTTCATTTCAAAGGGTAAACTCACTCCCACTCTCATAGCGGCTTCTGTCATATAAATAAATAGAAAAGAGCCAGTCCTTTTGAACGGCTCTTTGAAGAGAACGGATCCAAAAGACTTTCTGCTCCTTTATGGGATTCGAAAGTCCTATCACTATTATATGTTTAAAATACTTACTTATGTTTTGTGATGATAAGTATGCTGTATAATTGTAACCTTGCATATACACTTTAAAAGGCCTCTTCCTGATTCCCCCAGCAGCTCAAAATAAGTCAGCTGTTTACTGTCTGCATCTTATTATTAAGTGTTTTACTGTCTGAGGAATCAGGAAGTACAGCCCTGAGGTAAAACTCCACTCTGGTACCTCAAAGTTATGAAAAGCACTTACAGACTCATCGTGGTGAGTAATTAGGATGCACGGAAAGCGTGAGGTAAGTGAGGAATAGCTTTGGTCCGCTGGGAACGTTTAAAATGAACTATGTTCTGTTTACCACATTAAAAGGCACATGTTTTACAAATCAGGTACAGCACCTTTAACGTATATATTATGGTAGGGCTGTACAGTTTGGGCAAAAAATAGAATTGTATGTTTTCCTTGACAAGTTGCAATTGCGATTATATTATGAACAACTCAGGAGTATTCACATTTGAGAAGTGATAAACTAATCTAAGAATCCCATGCATATTAGAACACATCTGTATACATCTAAACTACAGGTACAGCATTTTATTCTATACAGGGATATTTTGTTCTTTGCAGAGAACACTGAAGTTTGTAAATAAATTCAACTTTTGCAATTTGATAATTGTGACAACTTAAATAGCGTTTTTGTCTTGATATATACTGGAGCCCTATATTATAGTAATTTTTGAGACATTTGTACTCTGGATTTGACTCACCTTTCAATATTACTAGTTAACTTAGGGGCAGTGGTGGAAGTGGTACTCAATGTTGTTACTTAAGTAAAAGTAGAGATACCGGAGCAAAAAAATACTCAAGTAAAAGTAAAAGTAACACATGAAAAAATCTACTTAAGTAAAAGTATTAAAGTACCTGTTTAAAATGTTTCTAAAGAGTAAAAAGTATTTTGTACAGATTTTGAGGTCTTATAAAGCTTCAAATGTAGTGATTTTGATGCAGAAACAACTGAATCAATGTTTTTTAGCTAGCTGATTTTATTTGTTTATTTGTTGTCGTCAGCCTTTTCTGCAGGTCTCAGACAATAATAAAAAATACTTTTATTTTTTTAGTCCTTTTTAAAAATGTATTGGAGTAGAAAGCGCAGATACCTATTCTCAGATGTAGTAAAAGTAAAAAGTATCCACGTTAAAATGTACTTAAGTAAAGTACAGATACCTAAAATTATACTTAAGCACAGTACTTTACTACTTTTACTTTGTGACCTTCCACCACTGCTTGAGGAGCGGTGGGCAGATCTAGAGCTGTGGTTCTGGTCAGGTTTATTTAGCTGAAGTATTTGCCAATAGGTTTTAGGTAAATGGTGCAAACTTTGTGTCCCCCTTGTAAGATTCCACTACCTAGCTAGCTGTCTGCATTCTCCAGGTACCTCTAGAGTTGAAAAGTTAAACTTGATCCTTGCAAAATGACCATAATGGAGATTAACCTGTAGCCTAGAATTCAAGACTGGCTTGTATCGCTCTACAAACTGCCAGATTTGTGCATTGATTTAAACCAGAGTGACATAATGAGTTATTCTAAAGCTGCAAGTTCTCAAGTGTCAGGTGTCCATCGACTGCTGCAGAGGAGAGAGTGGGCCTCTTGTTCAGTGTCTTGCCTGGATTTGAAGGCCACATTTAGATTCTCAAATACCGTTAACATTGTCAAAAAATACGACCACGGCTACATGGTTGCAAATATAACTTAAACTGCTCATACATTGACTCTTTACATTGTAGTGAAGTGAACAAGGAGCAGAAAGGAAGTAGACATTTTTATACCACTATATCGCCCTTTAAAGCTGCACGATGTAACTTTTCTGCTGGTTGGTTCGTCATGTTCTTGTCTCCATTAAGTTGTTATTGCTTTGTTTGAAATGTTCCACAGCATGGCATAAAACTTACTTATCTCCATGGAGACAAGCAGGTGAGTGACTCCACCAGATCAAATGTTGTTAGAAGTAAAAATACATGTCATTCAGTAAATGCAAGACATAAGTTAGTGTCATGCCGTGGAACATTTCAAGCAAGGCAGTAACATCTCAATAAGCAGAAAGTTTCCATCAGAAAAGTTACATAGTGCACCTTTAATCAGTGAGTAACCAGTAACGCTATGGTGGAGCTATTTAGCACCATTGGCACTAAAAGATCTCTTCTTGACAGTGTTAGGAAAATGGAAGAAAACTAGATTCTGAATACAATATTACCATATACAAATTTTCTTTACATGCATTTGGTTACTTCCCAAAACTTTCAAAAACATTTCAAGTGGAACTAAACACATAAACCCTGCCCACAACCACATTTTAAATATAGCTGCTAAACTGGGCAGTGCCTGTGGACTAAAAAAGAGGAGTGAAGAAGAAGAGGGGCGGGGTCTAGAGGTATGAGGAACACTGTGATTGGTCTAACAGGTGTCCACACTTCTAACTCCGCCCAGGTGCTTGTAATCAGAAACACCTGGCTGTATCGGGGCAGTCTTTTGTGATGTCACCAACTACTTGAAATAGCAGAGGCCACTGAAGGCATCACCAACTTAGATTAAACCGTGTTTTGGGGGTGTTTTTGCACAAAATTTCCGGGAAAAATGACTAGGGACTGTAGATAATGCTATTAAAACACCAAAATGCACAGTTAAGTAGTAGTTTTTAGTTCCAGTTTAAATAGGGTGACCTCTTTAGTGCTTAGCTGGAGTTTGGGAGTTACCTCGTCATTGTAGCTTCCTGCTTATTCACTGCATTTCTCCAACAAAAACACTGGCACTAAAACCTCCCTGTGTGACTAATTGAGGCAAGCTGCAGCCCCTAAACTAAGAGCCTTGTATCGCACACACAGGGAGCGTGCATAGTGTGCTCTAACTCTCCTCTGATGCACATTTGTGAGTGGACTTGGCACAGACCCCGTGGTTCATTCAGCAGGTTTTCGCTCCGATAGTTTTGGAGCTGAGATAAAGCTGGGTATTATGCAGCGCTCTCTCAATCACCGCTCGCTTTGTTCCTGTGATGAGACTTTCAAATAATTACCGCCATCACAGACAACACAAACAGATCTGCAGCCCAGAGACAATCAAAGTGTCACTTAGTTTGAAGGATCGCCAGGTTTAGAAGCTAAACGTAAGCTAGCAATGTCAAGTAATGATCGTGGATTGCAAAGTTTAGCCTGTAGGAATTTAAGTACATAGTTTTCATTTCCATAAAGTCCATTGATTTGCCTTGCATGTCTAGAAAGGTATCTCTCTCTATTTTTTTTTTTTTTTTTTTAACAGATGATCTAATCTAGCCCTTAAGCTTGTAAAGAATAACAAAACATGATAATAACGGGACAATGTTGGCATTTCCAAAAATAAAGAAAGATATTTTTATCTTCTCAACAATAAAATGAATTTTGTGCAGTTGAAAAGTACTGGGTGAAGACACCACTCCTGCTTCTTGTTTAACTATTGTGTAAATGTAACAAATAAAAACTTGTAAATTGTCGCTTTATTGAAAATAATATCTCATTTAAAATTGCCTTTTGAATGATCCTGCTAGGAGCCTGTAAGTGGCACTTTCTTTTAAATCCTGGCACAAATCGTTGGGTTTTGGCTTCCACATTTAATCTGCAAACCAAAGTATTGTCATAAAATTCACAATAAAACCTACAAATATATCCAAGATCAAAAAGAAAACTGTTGTCTATTGGGCAACAGGATAAAACAGCGGTTAAATCAGTCTCATCTTATTCTGAGAAATCATTCGAGACCGCAATAATCTTTTTTTGATTCAAAACTAAAAATACCCTGCTATCTTCCCACCCCTTCCTCCGTCATATGCACATGTCCCTTGAAGACATTTCGTGCCTTTTAAGCGTTGCACAGAGTCAGTGGTGCCCCTCACAGTGACTAGGGCTTATCAGGGATGCAGCAGTAGCGCTTGGACCTGCTAAAAAGCCGGACGTCCCGGGTAGGTTGTTGATTTGAGTCCTGCTTTTAACTCGGCGGGGAACTTTGTCTTGCATCGATTGTACCCATCCTCCCCGCTGCACGGATCTTTGAATACGCCTCATCAGGGCCTCTCCTCCACTCGCTCTTCATCTTCTAATCACTAATTACTGCTTTCACACAAGTCTCTCTATCGGGGAATTGACCTAGCATAGCAACCCGTCACTCAACCGCGGCGTCCAACGGTGCGAATGCCGTAGCGAGCCAACACCCAACTTTTCTTTTTTTCTTCTCTTTTTGCTGAAAACCACACACTAGCATCATGTCCCCATTGTGGCTTTTCCAGTGACTGAATTAATCTCATCATTTTTGTAAATTTGTTAAAAGCACTAACTAACCTCCTGTTAATTCGTAGAAATTTCCTAAAGCAGTTTTAAGAAGTTTGACATTTTACTTCTGCTTGGACATCAACAGCAGATATGACAAATAGGTAATCCCATAACAGTAACCTAGCAACCATAATGTTAAGGGCCAAAGCTTGTCTAAATTGTGCAATAGTTATGATCTGACTCGTAAAAGTAAATACCACCGTTGTTTTGTTAAATGAAGTTTTAAAGTGCCTTGCTTGCACGTAAATTTTCTGAATTAATATCATTGTTTTGAATTTGTTAAAAGCACCAAATAACCCCCAGTTAAATGCGCTGCACCTGATTTTTACTGTCTTGAAAAAGGGAAAAACAAATCAAGTCCGTTTTAAACAGTTTGCAGTGGTCCAAAGCTATTCCTCATTTACCGCAATGAGCTTTTTCAGCTTGCCACGGCGGTAAAGCTAACAACTAGGCAAGGCAAGCCAAGGCAAGTTTATTTGCATAGCACAATTTGTACACATAATAATTCAAAGTGCTTTACAGAAAAGACATTAAAATCACAATACAACAAATCAAAACATAAATAATCATCATAAAAAAGACAAGAGTGCAGAATAAAAACCTTTCAGCAATACGCACAGCTAAACAGAACCGGTTTGAGCCTGGATTTAAACATTGTCAAAGTAGAGGTCTGTCTCATATCTAGCATGCTAACAAGCACTTCCTGATTATTGGACAATAAAAAGCTTTCTGATTAAATGCAGACAGCACGCAGCTGACTTATTTTGGCCTTGAGAGCTGCTACAGGCTGTGGGGCAAGACCACTCTAAACCTTTTGTCCAGTTTATAGAATTGAATTTTCTTTTGCTATCCATGAGAAAAAAAATAAAAAAAATAAAAATAACAAGGTCCAAAACTTGTCTAAATTACAGAATAGTTATGATTAGATTGATTATGATTAGTAAATCTCAACATCTTTATTTTGTTAAATGAAGGTTTAAACTGTGAATTTGTCCCTGCGTTTTGGAGAGAAACTTCCTTTTTTGACGAAAATCACAGACTAGCTAGCATGTCCCCGTTGTGTTTTTTCCACTGGCTGAATTAATCTCATAGTTTTTGTGAATTTGTTAAGTGCCAAATAACCCCCTGTTAATTCCTCGAAATTTCCTAAAAAGGTTTTTGTCGGAGAAAAAGCCCAGTGGTGTGTGACAGTTTCCATGGGCGTTGATCCTCTTATGCTATCGGCTGCACACATGTATGCACACACGCGGGCGGGCTAGCTCCTGACGATTAGCCAGCACTCTCCCATGACCCTTTGCTCCTGTCCTCACCATGAGCGCTAGCGGCTAACGGGCTAGCACAGCACGCCTCTAATTTAATGAGGCACTGAGGTGTGTTGGAGCATGAGGGATCAGTGTGGGTTATGTGTGTGTGTGTTGGGGAGCGTGCACGTAGGTGGAGGGCGTGCACATGGGCAGGGACGTGCACGTGAACAGCAGGGGTCTCTCTCTCTCTAAATGTTCCCAAGTTGAATCTGTAATTGGTCCTTGACATGACTCTCCCTGTATGATTTGCAGTGAGTTGACAGCATGGCTCCGGAAATTGTGTTGACTATTTCAAACTGATTTCAAACTGAATATGATTTTTGATTTGTAAAAAAAAATAATAATAAAAAAACACCAATTTTCATTCTAACTAATAATGGCTTTTCAAATGAGAGAGTGGGCCATGCCTTTAGTGTCACTAAAGGCATGTGCATATGTTTTAACCACACGGTAACAGGGGCTTTATTGCCTACTTCAGCACTGATGATACTGCTCATTGTGACATCTGGTATAAAACCTGCCCTCTCCATGCTATTTGCTGTATTGACCCCATAGACTGTATATATAAATGGACATACCTAACGCACTAGCCGCCACATTCCAAATAGGAAGTGATCATGGGCGCACTTCCGGCTCCATCGACTCTTCCTCCAATTCACTTTACACTGAAAAACTGTCGCCCCTCTTTCTGTAACTGCTGCTGTCATTTTGGTCTTAAAATGTTTGTATTAAGCTGCTCTACATGATCTTGGTGTTTTTATTTTGCCGTAAATCAAGATATTGGATTGGCTGTTTGGTTGCTATGATACCCGCCGTCAGAATTCCAAATATGTAACTTGCCTCCAAATTCAGCCATATAACCGCCTCGATGAGCTTCATTTGACTAGACCCGAACGCTATGGGTGACGTCACACTCTCTCAGTCCACTTCTTTCTTCAGTCTATAATTGACCCCCATTAAATAGGAAAATGCAAAAAGATTAAAACAATAAAATTGGTGTTACTATGCAATCTAAACAAACATTTCCTCATTACATGCTATTGTGGCAATGATGCTGCCAAAGAAAACAAAATAAAATCAAGTGTTTAAGTAATGAAGGAATTGCAAAAAAAAAAAAAAAAAAAAAAAACACCTACTCCGGTAATACAAACCTGGAAACTATTCGTATACCATTTTTATCCTCTTTTGGAAACTTGGACTTGTTTGCAGTACCACACCTGTCACTTCACAGACCCTCTGCACATTCTTGCATACCCTATAGGAATACTCCACCACAATGACAGACATAGTCACACTTTTCACTTAACTTTTCCTAACTTCTCCCGCTAAAAATATTATCTATATATTCCTTAGGGTGCAGAAATCCATGTGTGTAGATGATTATTTTTGTTCCAGTGACGCTCACTTTGCACCAGTCTATAAACTTTTCCTAATGCCTGTTAAGCTCCTTTTAATGCCATAAAGCTACATCCTGGAACCTTCTACAGAACTTGAGCCATGTGTAAGTGCAATAGGCTATTTTATTGTGCGTAGTGCTCCATTGTGTTTGAAAGAGAAAATGGAGAGGCTGAGGTGGCTTATAGTTCTGCTGCTACGCTGGCGTTGCACAAAAGGCTTGCGGCGCTGGAAAGCACGCAAGGGAGGCTTCAGATGTGATTGGTTGAGAGACAGGAGTAGCGGATTCTAATTGGCCGACAATGATGGGTAACAAGAAGTCGCAAAGCCTATCTTCCTGGTTGGAATTTGTGCATCAAACATAACTTCTGGGTTTTTTCATTCCTATAGTTAGCATTGCACAAAAGACTTACAAAAGGACGAGAAAGTGCATGTATATGGTTGTATAACTTGAGATGTGATTGGTTGAGAGACAGGAATAGCGGACTCTGATTGGCCGACAGTGGTGGATAACAAGAAGTAACAAAATTCATCTTCCTGGTTGGAATTTGTGCATCAAACATAACTTCTAGCTTTTTTCATTCCTATAGTTAGCGTTGCAAAAAAGACTTACAAAAGGGAGAGAAAGAGCATGTATATGGTTGTATAACTTGAGATGTGATTGGTTGAGAGACAGGAATAGCGGACTCTGATTGGTCGACAGTGGACGACAACAAGAAGTAGGAAAACTCATCTTCCTGGTTGGAATTTGTGCATCAAGCAAGACTTTTATCATTCCTAGCGTGCCACCATTCATATTGACATCTAGAATACGTGCTATCCATTAGCGTCAAATAGACGTTCCTACTCACACGCTGACCCTTACAACCTAACGATATTGTCACAGCTCATCTACCGTCCCCATAGGAATTGTCATATCTTTATTTAGTCCCTGCCTCCTTTGTATCCACAGTTTTACATAGTGTACACAGACATTGATATCCCCTGAGTGAGGCTGGGGGCGCACTCATTACATTGGCAGCGGCGTTGTACAAGCCTGCGCGTGCTTAATGAGACGAGATGTCGCGGATGGCAGGTGCAAAGTGACAGGTGCGAAGTGACAGGCTCAAAGATGTCCACAGATGCACATCTCCCCAGGCGCACACTAATGCTAATGCTAATGTGCAAGACCTATATGCGCTTGGACTGCATGTGTAAATCAATACATTCTCTATGCAATTTAAAAAGTTGGGTTTGTATGTCGTTAGTTTGTAAGTTTAAAGGTACACTATGTAACTTTCTGTGTGGACTGTCAACTGCTTTTCTTCGTGAAGGTGTTATTGCTTTGCCGTAAATGTTCCACAATATGCCATTAAACGTACATCCACATGGAGACAAGCAAGTGACTCCACCAGGCCAAGTTACAGGTCAGATCTGTGGAGAGACGATTCCACTCATAGTAATAATAACACATGTAATTGAATACAAGATAGATGGATACATTTAATGCCATACTGTGGGACATTCTAGACAAAGCAGGACCCTCCACCTAAAACAGTTACACAGTAGACGTTTAATTGCCATATTGCTATGCAGTGTGATGAATCTAAATTTGCTATTGGCTTCTCTGTTTAGGTTTTTAGAGTAATCCACCATACTTAGCCAGCCTCTTTAGAGCTTAAAGAAGAACATATTATATTAGATGTTTAGGTGTTTTTTTTAGCTAAAAACAATTACAAACCATAGACCTCATTCCCGAACCTTTCAGCATTAATTTAATTTAATTTAAACTCACATTATGGGATGATTTCTTTTAGTTTCCAGGATGTCAATGCAGAGTACTGAAAAGTAACTTTTCTGTACAAACCATGAACTGTATATAAACTGTATAAATGTAAATGGACATAGCTAACCTGCTAGCCGCCATGTTCCAAATAAGAAGTGAGCATGAGCGCACCTCCATCGTATTAACCCGCTCTACATGATTTTGGTATTTTTATTTTGCTGTTTTGTGTCTGTAAATCAAGATATGAACATTAATAACAGATAAAACAGGCTCCTTCTTTCCCCAAGGTCGCTCCCGCTAGCGTTAGCAACAGGTTTGATTGACAGCGTTGCGAAGCGCCTGCTCCCTGCTAAACCAGCGGTGCGGGCGGGAAGGGGTGTTGCAGTTGGATTTCCAAATATGGATCTCGGGCTCCAAATCCCCCCAAATAACTGTGAGCCTCGATGAGCTTCATTTGTCTGGAGCCAAACTCTATGGGTGACATCACACTCCCTTAGTCCACTTCTTTATACAGTCTATGGTGCACTTGGTACAGATGGCAAAGAATATTGTCCACCTGCTCTTTGTTGAACATATGCACAGGGATATGGAGGAGCAGACACCGAGCCTTGTAAATGAACATGTACCAGTGACTTAGCCTAGAGTGTCCGGTGCTGGTCAGCCCACGAGTGTGTAGTGACCGATGCTTAGAGTTCGTGATAAAATCGCAGAGAGGCATGGTAAACGGAGTCCAGCAGTTCCAGTACTTGGACTGCAGGGGCATTCGTGTGAGTTTAGTATTCAACTATAACATAGATTTGATTTTACATTTTGTTCATTGTAAACCAAAGTACTCAACTTGAGTAGAGACGGGTAACTGCATTTAAATCAATTCATTTTTTAACAAAATAAAGATCCAATCAAAGCCCTAAGCATTTCTATATAACAGAGAAGTAGCTATCACTCCCTTCCCTCATGCGGGTGCTCTTAGACTGTTCTACTATCAGTTTACTGCAGAGTCCATTATTCAAAAGCTCTCCCCATGACGTGGACACACTGTTTAGAAATGAGGACAATAAAGCCACTAGCGCAGCATCTGTCTTCTCTCCAGACTACACCATGTTGCATATTTATACATTCACTGTAAATCTATCAAATGTGAAATACAGCTCTGTGTTTTTTTTATGTTCTTTCAACTGAAATCTGTCTCTAAAAACGCCTTTAACTGCATGTGAAAGTTCAGAGCACTAATTTCACTAAAATGGAAAGATTTTATTAAAAATCTTATCCATTTGTTTATTTTTTTTAAAATCATTTTACTTTTTGGTTAGACATGGGCGGCTGATGTGAAATGCGTTCCATTAGTTTTACCTAGCGACCTGCTGTAACCAGGGAGCAAAGCTTGACTAACGCAATAGTTATGATTAGACAAATGAAAATTGTTAAAACAATGTTTATTTTGTCAGAAAATGTGTTCCTTGTGCGTGAATTGTCCCTGAATTTTAGATTGATGACATAATCAGAGGTATTTGTTTTAAAACTCTCACACTATCTGCATTTTTGTACTTTTTTGTCTCAACTTTTTCCACAAACTTCCACTTGACTGATGTCAAACTGATAAATATTTACCACAGGTACTATTCACCCCAAACAGAGTAATTATTAGAAAAACATAAAAACCTGTGATATGCACTTTAATAAAACATCCCTAATTACCTCACAAGCACGTTCACCTGCAACAAGCCGGCACCACCCGCAGGGCAGATATTAATTGTTGCCCCACATTTGGGACTTAACTAGAGGAGAAATCTGCGTGTAGCTTTTAATCTAGTGCACAGTCGTGTCTGGGAGGGCATCAGGCTTGTCCCATGATAAAAAGAAGTGTTGTTATTATATTGTCAGTTTAATTAGAGCTGGTGCGGATTGACTAGTTGGCAAATTAGAAAAAAAACAAACTCCCTCTTCGCCCCTTTATATTGTAAAATGCCAAATCAGCGCCTAAGCTATTCATCAGGCAGTCAGCATAAACATGGCACAGGGTGAAAAGAGGAGAGAGGGACGAGAGAGATGGAGAGAAAGGAGGAGAGAGAGGGAGAGAGAGAGAGGGAGGGAGGATAAAGAGACAGAGAGAGAAAGGAGCATAGAGGGAGGGTAGGGAGAGGAGGAGGAGAGAGGGACAAAGAAAGAGAAGAGAGAGAGAGGGGGAAGTGTCTGGGAAGAAAGATGGCACCATTTGGGCTGTTTGTAATAACACAGTAGTCCATAGGGAGGGTACTGTCTTACTTACAAACATACCGCGTCAAAATTGGGCTTGAACTGAGACTGAACCCGGGACTAAACCAGGACTATATCAGAAGTAGATCAGGACTAAACCAGGACTAAACCCTTACCTTCCACAAAAGAGATCATACATTCTTTTGGTGTAAGTTTGCATGTTCTCCCTGTGCCACTGTGGATAGTCTTTAACTGCCTCCCTCTACCCAAAGACAGTCAAAAGAGGAACAAGATGAATACAATTACTACATAAAAATATGAAAAAAGTTAAAGTATTAAAGAAACAACAATGCAATGCTATGGTAGAAGAATCTTTAAAGTGGGACAAAGCACCTAAACCCCTGAAACTACATTTGAAATAGAGCTGCTAAACTGGGCAGTACCTGGAGGACTAAAGGGTGAGAATGGAGAGTAACAGAGGAGGAGGGACGGGGTCTAAAGGTATAAGGAGCAGTGTGATTGGTCTAACAGGTATCCGCACTTCAAACTCCACCCCCTGCAGCCAGGTGTTTGTAATCAGAAACATGTGGCTGTAATCAGGGCAGTCTTTTGTGATGTCACCAACTACAGAAATTCGCAGAGACCACTGAAGGCAGCACTCACTCACTCACACAAAAAAAAAAAAAAAGAAATCCAAGGAAAAAATATCTTTCTCTTTAACTCACACAAAAAAAAAAAAAAGAAATCCAAGGAAAAAATATCTTTCTCTTTAAAAGGCTGAGATGTGCTTGGAATAAACCAGCGAGCGTGTTTTGATTTTGAACCAAACTCACTTATTATTATTGCCTTTAGAAAAATAAGGTTATGTCTCAATTTGAGAAGAAGAATAACAAAGATGATTTTCAACATCTGCTTTGGTGAGTGTGCCTGAGGGCTGCTCTCCAAACGTAGCCCCGTGGAGAACCAGAGTGCCGTCTTCAAACAGGCTGCAGTCTGAGCGGCCCTGCCCAGAGAGGGTGAGGCGTGGGCGGGTGAGGTGAGACCGGGCTCTCCCTGTGTCAGTGGAGCCGCCTCGGGCCTGCTTTGATGCCGTACACTCCGGTCCCAGGATACAGGAGCAGACTGCAACGCCATGTTTTTTACACCTAATAAAGTCCCAAATCTCTCCATGTGGGGTCCAGGCGATTCTGAGGAAAAACTGGAATTTAAAGTGGAAGGTTTAGAAATAGAAATGTTACAGGTTCACACATGGGTTAGTGGAACTCAGATGAACTCATTTTAACACCAAATTCTAAACCCTTTATACATTTTTGTAATATTTCCTGCTTTTTTCCTTCTAATTTTACTTTGACCCTGGTTGTACATACATTTTCAAATATGTAAGTAACAAAATTTTAGCAATATCGTGTCAATTCAAATGCTTGTACGTCCCGTATGGTTTAAATCTTTCCAGTTTATTTGGCAAATCAGCCCACGAGCAAAACACTTTATCCAACTTTACCGTATGAGTTTGTCGGTACGGCCTATAATGAAAACTTGAACTCATGACTCGCAACCCAGGTTGTGATTGTAATAAAATAAAACTGTAAGAGTGCAGGCTACGTAGAGTTCAATTCATTATTCATTCAAATAGGTCTTTATCTTTTAGGTTTTTTTTCTTTTTTTTGTCAGTTTTAACAGTTTTGGGGGGGCTTTGTTTTTGGTTGTAACTTCAACTTGTATCCATTCGATTGGAGCAGTCAGTACTGTCTTACTGGCATATATACGCTGTACTACTACTAATTAGGGTTGTCAAAAGTATCAAAAATCAGAGACTAATCGTTACTTAAACTAGCATCAAACCTAGATACTCATTTGAGCAGGTATCGATACCATTCACAGACAGAAATGAACTTTTCCTGAATATCTTTAGAATGACCTTGAGCTGTATAAGACACATAGACTATTATACACACATGGACCACTATGGAACCTACTGGACGACTGAGGGATTACACAGATATAAGTCCACATGGGAATATATAAAAGAAAGTACTATTAGAGTGTTTTTTAGTATTATTATTTTCATGGCGCTATAAGAATCAATGCTGAGTATCAGGTCTATTTTTAGTATAGTGCCCATAAATTATGTAGCAGCAGTTCGGGAACCGACTGAAAGATTTATATTTATTTATTTTGTTTATCGTAATGTGGCATAATTTTCTTTCTTCGCTCGATTCCTCTTCTCCCCTAAACTTCCCTAACCCATAAACATCTCCTCTTGTTTAGTTCAAACTTTAACCTAACCCGCTTCCTTATATTTGCATTCCAGCTATGCACCTTTTCGGTCTGAACTGGCAACTGCAGGAGAGCGAAGGCTACGGTGCGTTCGAGAACGGCGGAGCGGCTCGGGACACCACCACGAACACTATCATGGTGTCCACAGACAATGGTGAGTCCCACTTATCTGAGGGTACCTGAAGGCAGCACGCGCACAGTCCAGAGGGGATTGGCTCTGTTTGAAGTCCTTCTATTTACATGAAAAGTGTTCTTTAAAGCGGGGACAAGAAAGTCGCTCAGGCTAAGTTCAGAGTGGGCGATGCCACTGCTGCGCTGGGAACGATATTTCACACGTTTTTTAGAAGCTCGGGGCACTTTTGGGTTTAATATGCTTAGAAGAGTGTTTACCCAAATGTTCAGGGCTACTGTCAAATCTGTATAAAAAATTACTTTGAACGCATAGTGCTTTTAGTTAAATTGTATGCCAGGTTGGTGGTTCAAATTCATCTCTTGTTAGCTGGTGTGTCATTGGGCAAGACATTTTACCCACCTTGCTAATATGAGTTATAGCGTAGTGTTAGTGGATATCGATAAAGGCGACATTTGAATGATGGAAGAATGGTTCTATAATTTAATGGTCGGTGGTTCAAATCCATCTCTTGTGTCTTGAGTCCTTGGGCAAGACATTTTACCCACCTTGTTAATATGAGTTATACCACAGTGTTAGAGGATATAGATGAGGGCAACATTTGAATGGTGGATGAATGTTTTTTATAATTTAATGGTTGGTGGTTCAAATCCATCTTGTGTGTCTTTGGGCAAGACATTTCACCCACCTCGCCTGTGAGTGTGATGTTTGAGTAATTGGTAAGGTTTTTGGCAGTGTTGGTAGTAACTACGCTACATGTGTCAAAAATATATAGAATACCAATTTTGAGTAGTATTTTGAGTAAATGAAAGGAATACGTGTGGTACTTTTTTGTGCAATTTGCAAAAATGCGACGTAGCGATGGGCTGACGGTGTGGCCCAGTGGAGCAGAGCCAGAGGAGCAGCCCCAGGGCGTAGGAGGCGGGTCTCTTTTGTAGACGGGTGGATGCGCTGGGCCCTAGTGCATCCGGGTCACCTCCAAAACAGACACAATATTATTAATAAAAACACAACAGGGGCCGTGACAGTAAGAAACAATGTTCTTATGGCGAGTGCATGTGCGTTTTCACTTAACTAATAATTAAATGCATAACAGGAAGTGCAAAAAATGTCAAGCTGTTTTAATGTTGCGTTTTACTCTATAATATAATGAAATCATTGTGAAACCATTCAGAATACAGTACTCTGATTGGACCATCTAACGGAACATTTAACAAAACACATTTTAATTCAGGTAATGTGACTGTGCCTGTTAATGATAGTCTAAATAAACCATTTTATAGCAGTATTTCTAAAACCTAAACCTAAACTTTCTGTTGAAATACAATATAAACACATTAAAATACATTGTTTCACCACTGAGACTGTGATTTGAAGAGTTCAAAATCCTTTTCCCTCCAGGACTGGATTTGTCCCCAAAAGTGGGTCACTGTAAACATGTCAGTGTAGATTCATGTTTTACCATCTGTATTTTGTTTAGACATCACTTAATAACATGACACAGTAAAATTAAATTCACAATCATCAAAATATGTATAAGTATTTCTAAATATAGGTTTAAAAATGGGTCATTGGTTCATAAGTGGGCCATGGCCAGACCATCTGAGAATGACTGACGCAGATATTTATAACGAGCATGAGGAGCTGTGTAGAGTATGTGCTTTGGATAAATAAACTACTGTCAGGAAGGGCATCTGACATAAAGGTGTAATGACACAAGCAAATGACACAGATGCCTGTCATAACGGACTGGTCTCTTCTAGCCAGGTGCTTGCTTCAATCTCCCTGGAAATTGTATTTTTCATGGCTATTTCATTCAAAATTGTGCCACACTTTTAGACGGTGACATTTTCTTCCACTTCTTTCCTGTTTCTTGTTTGTAATTGTCAGCCAATCACAGCCTGGTACTTTTGCCTTTCAACCAGTTACCTTTGAAGCATTCATATAAATACACTCTCTCTATCTCTTTCATGCTCATTTTTTTATTTTTTCATGTCCCCAATATAAACAAATACAAACTGTTAGTGTTTTTGTGTTAACTTAATTTAAAGGGGCCATATTCCACTATTTTCTGATCTGTTATAATGTTGTTTTCTCATCACAAACAGACCTGGAGTTGTGTTTTGTTTCATTCACACATGTTTAACACACAAACCCTGCATATTTATTCTTCTCTCAAACAGAAAACACTGTTCCACCTTGTGATGTCATGTGGTAATACAGGAAGTGCTCCACTATGTTTTTAAACTCCATACACCTTCACTAGAATCATTTGGATCATTTCAGCCCTGGAATTGCCAATCTCTACTGAACAAAAAGTAAACTGTAGCTGTTAACTTGAAAACTACCGCTTCATGACATCACAAGGTGGAATAGAGCATTTTGAGCTTTGGAGATGTAGACAGACTAATAAACCAGGGTTACTTAGACTTGTGTGAATGAAACAAAACACAAATCCAGGTATGTTTTTGAAGAGGTAACAACTGAATGAAACAAACACAAATCCAGGTATGTTTTTGAAGAGGTAACAACATATAACAATATAACATGGCTTAAAGCTCACAAGAGTCAATTTTGTGTAATACAGGACCTTTAACTTAAATTTGTGGGCCCGCTATGGGTTTTAAAATAGCATTATATGTATCGGCAAATATCGTTCATCGGCCACAAGACACATATAAAAAATCCATATTGGACCATCCCTACTAGTTGGTTGTGTGATTTCATTTCATTTTTTTTTTCTTTTCCATGAGAACGCAAGACATACATACATTCACATTGAGAACAGGCGTTGGATTAAGATTTATTTAACCCCGCCCCCATTCTCTTGTGGCGGATTGGCTGTGATTAACTGCGGCTGCGTTGGATTGGTTACATACGAGATACCGAGTGGTCCTGGCATTTGAAGGGCACACTGCACACAGAGAGAGACAGGTGATGCTACTCAATCAAAATCTCATTCACTCCTGCCTTGCGTTAAAACTGGACTCAAGCCAATGCTGCGAGTCACCCCTGTGTCTGTGCTGCCGGTGTGGGGCACTGTAGGTACACGAGCTTAGATAAACTTAATGAATTATACACAAGGGGAATTACATGACTAGGCTTGTCAGAAGTATCGCTACGTAATGGTCCTATATTATGCAAAATTGGCTCTTGTGACCTTTAAGCCATGTTAGAATGATTTCACTTCCTCAAAAACATACTTAGAGTTGTGTTTTGTTTCATTTACACATGTTTGAGTAAGTCTTTATTAATAGTCTGTCTACATTTCCAAAGCTCAAAATGCTCTGTTCCACCTTGTGATGTCATGAAGCGGTAGTTTTCAAGTTAACAGCTACATTTTACTTTTTGTTTAGTAGAGATTGGCAATTCCAGATTTGAAATTATCCCAAATGATTCAGTGAAGAGGTATGGAGTTTAAAAACATAGTGAAGCACTTCCTGTATTACCACATGACATCACAAGGTGGAACAGAGCGTTTTGAGGGAAGAACACAGCCCAAATGTGCAGGGTTTGTGTGTTAAACATGTGTGAATGAAACAAAACACAACTCTGGGTATGTCTGTGATGAGGAAACAACATTATAACATAGATCAGAAAATAGCGTAATATGGGCCTTTTAAACTATTATTATCACTACTAAAATATCACATAAATTAGACAAAAATAGGCCTGTCCTGAAGTGTTTTGGTCTTGGTCTATATCAGAACTATAAGAACATAAGATAATATTAAATAAGCTGTTATCAGTTTGTGTTGAAAATTACATTCTGTTGGCTTGAAATGTATGTTTGAAATGTTAGTATGGTGACACCCAAACGCTGCACTGTTTGATTCAGAATAATTTACAATTTTAATTTTATTCTTGTAACTTTTATTAGTTATTTTGTCACATTGTATCTCCTAATCAAAAATCTGCACATATCGAGTAGTCTTGCATAGTTGTCTCCTTCTTCAAATGTGCTCCTCTATGTTTTTAAAGTCCATTCACCTTCCCCAGACTCATTTCGAACAGTTTAAAGCTCAAATCTTTTCCATGACACAGTCAGCCAAATATGACTCACGTTGAAAGGTACAGAAAAAAGATGTCAGTTTTCAAAATTTTAAAAACTATTTCCGTTTCATGGAAGGTAAAATCATTCTAACGCAGCCTTTAAATATATTTGTAAATGGGCTTTATTAATGGTGAAAGCTAAGAACAAAGTGTGAGAATGCCATGGAATACATTTATCACTTTCTGTGTTTTTTTTCCACACAAATTTAAGGTGACATCCCAGAATAAACCGCTCCACAAAATAATTGGTTGAGTTTTTATTATAATAGTTTGCAGAAACAGCCCCTTGAAGTGAAATCGCTTCAACGTGTGATTTTCTGAGTGCTTCATCATGCTCTGTTGTTCCCAATAAACTTCCGATTAGTTCCCTCGTGGCGGATTTTACAGGCAAAAATCCTCCGGAAACTCTGATTTGTGGAAATTTTTTATGTGTTTTTGGAAAATTGGCCTTGTTTTTACAGCTTTCATTAAATTCTTATTTTTATGACGATATTAATTCAGGTTTAGAGCCAGTCCATGAAGCATACATGGGTGGTCTAGATAGAATAACTCATTGTCAGCCAATCACAGCCCTCTTACATAGGTTAATGCCATACTGTGGAGCGTAACATCTCCATGGAGCCAACCTGGTGGCAGACCCTCAAATTTGTCCAGATGTATTTATTATTCAGTTACAGGTCTTTTTATTGCTCAAAATTACCTTCTTACCATAGACTGTATAAAGAAGTGGACTAAGGGAGTGTGATGTCACCCATAGCGTTCGGCTCCAGTCCAATAAAGCTCATCGAGGCTAGAGCAGTTACCGCGGCGAATTTGGAGCTGAGTTCCATATTTGGAATTCCGACCACGAGTATCATAGCAACTAAAGAGCCAATCCAGAGCAAGGCTGTTTGAGTTAGTGCCCCTTCCCACCTGCACCACTTTGTTTAGCAACGATGTCAATCAAGCCTGTTGCTAACGCTAGCAAGAGCGACCTCGAGGAAAAAAGGCGCTTGATTTAACTGTTATTAATTTTCGTATCTTGATTTACGGACAAAATATCAAAATAAAAGCAGGATCATGCAGAGCGCGTTAATACAAACATTTTAAGACCAGAATGACGAGGTTCACCGCAGCAGTTACAGACAGAGAGGTGACAATTTTTCAGTGTAAAGTGAATTGGAGCCATGGAGTCGATGAAGCCAGAAGCGCAGCCCATGATCGCTTCGTGGCGGCTAGCGTGTTAGCTATGTCCATTTAAATATACAGTCTATGCTTCTTACTGAGAGCAGGCTTGCCTCTCTACAGATCTTTCTTGTAACTCCTCCATTGAGATAAGTTTTAATGCCCTACTTTGGAACATTTCAGGCATAACAACAAAATCTACATGGCGACAAGCAGGTGGTGAACCCTCCGCCAGAAAAGCTACATTCTGCACCATTAATTAAAGGTGTGAAAGACAGAACTAGTTCATTTTAAACAGTTTCCAGTGCTCTAACGTTATTCCTGATTTACTTCCTGATTCTAGGACAATAAAAAGCATAAGTTGATGCAGACAGGACACAGCAGACTTATTTTGACCTCAAGAGCTGCTTATACAATATATCTGTACTGGGGCAAGATAAATCTAACCTAAATACATGTAAAAATCTGGTACATACCCTTTAATACTGTATATTTTATTTCATAGCCTTCCCCCCAAACCCCCCCAAATACCACCACTAAGTAAAAACCAAGTTAAAGTACACAATGTATTACTATATAGGTGGCATATTAAAGCTATCAATCAAATCCCCCATTAACAATAATAAAAGTGTAAGTAGCAGAAGTTTAGCAGAAACCAAACACGCGAACGCTAACCTCCAACTGCCTGATGTGGTCGAGGCTGTAATTTCATACGTAGCCTTCCTGTTCATAATATAATACTTTTACTGGTTTAAGGCCTGACACTGAGCCCCATTTAAACCTGCTCGCCCACTCGAGTGTGTCAGTATATGCACGTGTCAGTATTTATGGGTGTCTAGACGTTACGCCTGTTAGCTACGCTCATGTGAACCGCGGACATGTGGCACCAGACGGCCAATACACAAAAGCAGAGCAGGCTAACGCTAACAACGCTAACTCGCAGCGTGGCCAGGCTCCCAATTTCATGCTAATTAATGGTTGTAATAGAGCCGCGTGTGTACCTGGGTCGCACAAGGCCCTGTTTCAACTGTCTGCAAAAGCAATTACCCTCAAAATCATTTGTGGATCGAAGTGGTAAAATGGCATTGGTGATTTTTTTTCTCTATTAAATTAAAACTAAAACGTCTAATTATAAAAGTTGAAAATCTGATCTTGAATGTAACTTACAAAATAACTGAAGTTACTATGAAAGAAATTAAGGTCAGTCATAACCTAAAATTATAATGTTTTTTTGGGTTTTTTTTGTTTTTTTTTCTATTCCTTTTATTATTCTCCAACCATCAAACTCGCATAGATAAACTGACACCTGGGGCAAGGTGGATGAAGTGTCTTGCTCAAGTACACAACAACATGCAATGCAGAGATTGAACCACCAACCTTTAAACCCCCATAGTGTAATCTTTTTGCCAAAAAATAGGTCTTAACAAGTGTTAAGACAGCTGCAGTACATCCAGAACACTGCTGCTCGGGTCCTGACTAGAACCAGGAAGTACGAGCACATAAGTCCTGAGTTCAGGTCTCTGCACTGGCTCCTGTGGCTTGTTACAAGTCTCTCCATGGTCTAGCACCAAAGTACATCTCCCACATGTTAGTGCCATATGAACCATCTCACACTCTGAGGACTTCAGGGACCGGCCTCCTGCTGGGGCCCAGAGTCAGGACTAAACATGGGGAATAAGCGTTTCAGTTTTATGCAGCTAAAACCTGGAACAGTCTTCATGAAGATGTGAGACAGGCCTCTACTTTGACAATGTTTAAATCCAGACTCAAAATGGTTCTGTTTAGCTGTGCATATGACTGAAAGGTTTTTATTCTGCACTCTTCTCTTTTAATGTTCATTTTATGATGATTATTTATGATTATTTATGTTTTGATTTGTTGCATTATGATTTTAGTGTCTTTCTTATTCTGTAAAGCACTTTGAATGACTTTGTGTATGAATTGTGCTACACAAATAAACTTGCCTTGCCTAGTCATTTTAGATCAATATTGAAGTATACAAAGAAAACAATATGATCTATGTATGTGATAGTACTAAAAAAACTGTCTTCTTTAAAGTGACATTTTGAGCTCATGATAACACTGATGGATGCAGGGCAGTGTGGAGAGGAGTTGCCACCTCCACATGTGTGAACAGGGCTTTAATAAGGCTGTGATGGTCTGCGCTTTATTAGACTTTGTTGGGGTTCACATCTTGTCCAATTACACAGTGTGAATAGGCCTTTCAGTGCACCGCCGTGCCAATTAAAACCTGAGCCCAGATATCAACATATTAACCTTTGCTTATACAAAACGGCTTACACTGAATTAAGATTGCATATTGAAATAATGAATAGGCCGGATGTGTAGAGCCGTTTTGATGAGGCTGGTGCAAATGGTCTATTGAATGGCACGTACAAAAGCCGTGGACAAAAGAGGTTAATTTTTATGGAGACAATTTGGATTTCATGTTTTCTATTTTTCTCATGGGATTGTTTATTTTCCAGACAAAATCGTGTGCCTGCGGGGCTACCGGAGTGGATTTAATTACAAAAATTAAAAACGCATTAGTAAATCTGTCAACATTTAATAATTACTGAAATGCTTGGAGCCGTAACACAGTTAAATAAATGTGGAATTAATATAGTAACCATTAGATTATTCCCTAAATGTTTGTATGTAGTGGTTGTGATAGTGATAGTGGTCACTTTAATGCATATTTTGAATGATAAATCAGTGGCTTTTTATTGAGTATTTTGAATATTTTTACACTTTTGTGAGTGATGATGATGATGATGAGTATTTTGAATATTTTTACACTTTTTGGATATGTGCTGATGCGATACCACTGGCCACGTTTACATACACACCAGAAATCTGATCATTATTCAAATTAATTTCATTTTTAGCTATGAAATATCTAGTAAATGTGAGATGGTTAATAACATACAGTGAAAGAAAAACAACTTTTTGTCCAGTTGACACATTTGAATTTTTCTTTCACTGTAGCTCATACCTGGACGACTGAGGGATTAGACAAACAATATCATATAGTGGAACACCCAAGTCAAAGCAATAAGATCTCCATGAAGACAAGCAAGTGGTGAACAATCCATCAGAAATGTTACGTAGTACTTCTTTTCAGTTTGCACCTGTCTCTATGGGGCAAGGACCTGTTTTTCGAATGGATAAAACTCAACATTGTCATAAGATATCTAAAAGGTAAATTCACACATGTTTAATCTGATCGTTTTTATTTGTGACTAGACCCTAGAACTTGCGATATTATGACATAAATCAGCATTTTAACAATATTCATTTTAGCTGCCCCCGTCTGTATTAAACATTATAGGCCTATAGAATGTTGTGACGTCGCCTGAAACCCAGCAGTTCCTTTGTCTTAAACGTTCCGAACGTATCTACCCTGCAGGTCTTGTAAACACATGCGTAGACCTGATATGAGTAACGTGATTAGTTGTTTAAATTAACATTACGATTTCAAATATTCAGCTGTAGTCTGTTTTCAATAACTTAGCAGCCCTACCTTACAATTCCCAGGCTGCTTGAATCATTTCCACAACAGTATATCCAAGTTTGAATCATTAGCAGCCCTGGTGTTATTTTAGCAGTTTAAGCCCAAACAAAACACTGTACAACGTCCCCGGTGGCTCAAATGGGCTAATGAGAGCGCTAACAACTGTACTAAGGCCCTAAGACAGGTTTTCATGTTTGTCTAATAATTACTTCATTTAGTGTGATCGTGGTAAATATTTAACAGAGTTTTATATCAAGCGAAGTGGCAGTTTGTGGGGGGAAAAAAAAAAGTTAAGACAAAAAGTACAAAAATACGGGAAGTAGTTCACACATAATTGAACGAAATTAAGATGGTGTCATTCATCTTTATTAGTCTAATAATGACTATTGTGCAGTTCATGGTTGCTAGGTAACAGTTACGGAATTATGTCTATGGCTGTGTCCGAATGTCCACCCTAGCGCCTAACCCCTCACTCACTACATGACCCTGCACTCTTTAGTGGACTCTATAGTGCACTTATTCACAGAGCAATTTGGAAACTCAACTCGACACAACTCTGGGTGAGAAAAGTCAACTAAACTCTGATAAAACTTGATTTCTGTAAAAACATAATGAGCAAATTCAAGTATTTATCGACTAATAATAACCATACAAGTTTTTGTCAAGATGGATCTCACGTAAATAGATTGGATTATTCATTTTTTTAAAGCTGAGACGTGGAAATTATCGCTCTGTTAACAGCTCAAGCTAAGGTAAGCGGCTAATTCTAGCAACTTTACTCAACAGAGGTTTATTTAAGAGTGATTTATTCATAATCAGGATCAGTAGTGCGATAAACCAGCGCTTCCGTCTGCTTTCATTCAGTCGTGTTTGTCCAATTAAAGACCTGTCGCCGCGCTGTTGTTTGTCCAACTCTCGCAGTGCATTCTGGTCTATATTGACCATTCTAGTGACCACTGATGCCCACTACTTTTCAAGGTGCATTGTGGAAAATTTTGAGTGCACTATTTTCTCACCAACTGGACATTCGGACACCGCTAAAAATGGCGCGGCCCTTATATAGTGCTTTAAGTAGAGAATAGTGTGGGCATACGGGCACAGCCTATGTATGTCATATCTGCTGCCTGTGTCTAACCAGGAAGAAAAATGATAAACTTCATTAAAAAAAAAAAAAGTAAATAAATAAAAAGATTTTTAAAAAATTACCTTGTATTGTCTTGTTGTTTTGTCTTCTTTTTTTTATTCTGATGAAGTTTATTATTGTGTAAATTGGAGGTGTATATCCAGTTCTGTTACCTAGCAACCATGCTGTAAACAAGGGCTAAAACTTGTCTAAATGACACATTAGTTATAATTAGACAAATAAAAATAGATTAAACTTTGATTTAACAAAATATGTAATCTGTCAGAAAAAAGAAAAAAAATGCCTCCGTTGTGTGTCAACTGTCCCTGCATTTTGGATGTAATGTTCTGTGCTGATGACAGAGTTAGAGCTATTCCATTTCAGAACTCAGTGCTACTTCCTGTAATTTTGTACTTTTCTTCAAGTTTTTTTTCCACAAACTGCCACTTAACTGGTGTAGAACTATGATGAATATTCACCACAGGTACCATCCCACCAAACCAAGCCCTAATTAGAAAAAAAAAAACATGAAACCTTGTCATTTGCAATTTAAGCCCAAAGAAAACATTGTAAAATCCCCTTGATCACTAAAATCACTGTGTGAGATAGGGCTAATCTGCAAATGAGAGCCGTAATAATTTAAACTGGAGTTAAGGAGGTGAGAGGGCCATTGCTCTGTATAAACATTACTTCCAAAGTCACTTATTTAAAGCCACACTAACTTTTAAGCTAAACGAATTGACTAACATAATGCTTTTTCCATTTTGGTTTTGTTTATTGCACTGAAGCATGTATAAAAAAGGTGTCCTTACTGGGAGTGGGCTTGCATCTTGGCGTCCTTACTGGGAGTGGGCTTGCATCTCCACAAACCTGACTCTGTTTTGCCTGGAGGAGTGCCTTTTCATCCTTGTTTCCATGGAAATGTTGATCCTTTTGGATATAATCTTCCACGGTAAGCAGAAAACGTACCTACCTCCATGGAGAATGTTCTTAAGTATGGCTTTACCTTTCTATTTCCATGGAATCATGCAGGTGACATGGCACCTCCAATGTTATGTGCTGCATCTTTAAATTACATTGTTTTTGTTTTGTTTTGTTTTGTTTTTTTTACCACGGGACAATAATCAAACCCTGACCTGTGTTTCTTCATAACAGCTTTTGGGAAACATATCAAAATTGTATGAAATCTGAATTTAAATATGTAAGAAGAAATATTATTCAAAGTAGTGGTGCATTATTTAACCCGGAGTATATGGAGGCAGTGAAGTGGCTGTCAGCAGTGGAGAGAGAAAGAGAGATAGAGAGGGAATAGGACTTGTGGTGAGTTCAAGTGCTCTTCATAAAGTCTGTATGAAAGCCATTTATTTTACTCAATGCTGTCCACACAAATACAGGAGACGAGACTGAGTATTTGAGATCGAAATGGAAAATCATGATCTATAAGAAACACAAAATCCAATGCAAAGTAGCCAGAAAACAGTGGCGCCGCAGTGGCCCAGGCGGTTCAATACCAGCTCTAACCGGTGCTGCTTTTGGGCAATACTCAGATCAAAAATGAAGCGTGTGAAAAAGTGAATGGTGGAGGTTTGAGAAGCCATTGGTGCAGACTGGGAGCCACATCTCTGTTAGATAGCCACAGGGCAGCTGTGACTACAGAAGGAGCTTACTACCACCAAGTACGGTAATTAACAATGCATTTTAAAGTGACTTGGGGGTGAAAATGGATTAAGTAAATTCAGAATGCCCCAAAAAACGATTTCAGTGTGTCAAATTGAGAAAGCACTGTTGTATTTACAATTAGAAACAGCCCAACTTAAACCTGCATCGAACAACTCAGTGGCACAATGCTAGCGGTGGTTAGCACTCTCACCTCACAGTAAGACGAGCCTTTCTGTGTGGAGTTTGCGTGTGTCTTCTTGTGTCTGAGTGGGGTTCCTCAGGACACTCTGGTTTCCTGAGTGTCCTGAGGAACCCCACTGTCATGCAGTGTGCTGATTCCCTTGTAGCCCAAACGTCAGAAAATTCCTCCAGCGCATACTGCTGTGTCAAGGTCTTGCAAACTTCAACTAAAGACTTCCCTTGGCCTTTCAAAATAAAATGATCTGCACTGACAAACTGCAGAATTGGCCTTATTGTGAAAAGGTTTTACAATGACAACGCGCTAAGTCTGCGTGAACCTTAAAGCTTGTTTGTGTCTGCTGTGTATAATCTATGACACTTGTGGATCATTATGTTATAATTTGGACATTTTAACTCTCAATATTCATCTAAAACGATTTAATAAAAGAAATAGGTCCGACGACTTCAGCGTTAGAAAACTGCGGACGCCAATGGGAGCTGACATCACCTTTTTCATTTATACCAAAATGACTACGCTACACTGCCAAATCCTATAAAATTGGAAAATGAAATACAGAGCTGTGGCTGTATACCGGTGAGAGTAAAAACGAGGGTTGCTTGGCCAAATGGCGTCTTGAAAATAAGCGATTAAAGATTGCTCAAACAAGCACAAATCACTCCAAATACAACCTCATGATGAGCTAAATGTTGAGGGGAAACATCTATAACATGGCTAGAAGCTCTGAAAAGTCTATTTAATTAAAAACACGTCCTAACCCACAATACTGTTTCTAAGAATACCTCGATAAAGATGATAAATGTATTATTTCTTTGTGTTG
>KN484596.1:55244-77065 GCA_000787095.1 Periophthalmodon schlosseri
CAGTGGCAGATGGTCCGGTCTAACACTCGGCTCTCATAAACAGGCTCCTTTAGAAAAGTCACAGGAGCTCCAAGGAGGTGCTGAAGCCTTCATTACACTTTTATGCAAACAGCTTTACACCTGCCAAATGTGCAAAGGTGCAACAGCAGAGAGCAGAGAGTGTGCAGATGGACTGTGGAATACACAAAGACCAAAACGCAAATGTAACAAGGCTATGCAAAAGATACATTTGAACTGAAATGTTTGTATTATGTTTGTGAGGTTTAAAGTGGAACCACACTAAATTCACTTTTTTTTTTTCGTTACTTAACTGTTGCGTTATCTACTGTTCCAAATTATTTTTGGGGGAATTTAAAAATGTATAAAACTGAGTGTGTGCTGCCTCCACTGTAAATACTTGTAGTTGGTAACATCACAAGAGACTGCCCTGAATACAGCCAGGTGCTTGTGATTACAAACACCTGAGGGGCGGAGTTTGAAGTGTGGATACTTGATAGACCAATCACAGTGTTCCTTATACCTCCAGACCCCGCCCCTTGTCTCCCCTCATTCTTTTCTTTAGTCCTCCAGGTACTGCCCAGAAAATGTGATAATGTAGTTAAAGTCTAAGTCTGGTCTGCCACACTTGTTTCTGCAAAGTTATTTTTATTTTATTTTATTTATTTATGTATTTTCTTTATTGTTTTACTAGGAATGTTCCACAGTAATGCATTCAACTTGTATATCTCCATGGAGACAAGCAGGTTCCACCATCAGGCATTTATGTGGAGTGTGGAGTCCATGTTTTTATTTTTTTAACAATAAAAATAATTGTGTATAGTAAGATACATGGATATGTTTAATGTCATACACTGGAATATTCAAGGTAAAGCAACATAGCAACATTTGAGTTGAAAATAATCTGCTCCATATATATTAATAATGAATAAGACATAATAAAATAAAGCTTTAAGTATATTGCTTATCTAAAGCTACACAACCCGTCAACTGCCTCGCCACATTAAACGCCCTCCCATATGAACGCCATATTGTCCATAAACATAAGATTTACACACTGCTCAGCTTTGGGGCGGCTGCTGTTTTCCATCTGATTTATGATCAACATAATAAATATTTAGCCAAGCATCTGTGTTTGATTTTATTTTGAAATAGTTACTGTTTAATGCTGCCATTCAAACTGGAGTCCAGATTAACCACAGCATTCTTATCACAACATAATGTCACAGGGAATTTCAATAGCTGCTCACTTATTTAAAGTGATCGTTTTGTTAATAAGATTTCATTTTAGTCTTGTAAGCTAAAACTATAGCCATAACGCAACATATTTCAAGGTTAAAGTGGGCGACAGTAGCTCAGTTGGTGGAGTGTTCCTTCACTGATCCAAAGGGTGGTGGTTCAAATCCCGCTCTCGACATAAACATCATTGGCAGAGCGGTCAGATCCACTGACTCACAGGTTGGCGCTGCTATACCAGCTCCCACAGATGAGTGCTGTCGTTATGTCCTTGGGCAAGACACTTGACCCACCTCACCCCCAGTGAATGGGTGAGTGCCTTGAAGGTGGAAAAGCACTATATAAAAATGCGACTCATTTAAAGGGGCACTAGTTTTTTGGTGGAGGGTATGAAACATTCTTGCCTCCATGGAGATCTTTTTTATTTTGTCTGGAATGTTCCACAAAAAGGCATTAAACTTAGCCATCACCATGGAGACAAGCACTTTACAGTACACCAAACCATTTTTTGGCTATGAAAACGCCTGTACTTGAATAAATGAAATGAATGAATGTATACACGAATAAATGAAGAATGACAGATGGATAGATGGATAGACAGATACTTTTCCATGTGTGTATTTCTTCTTCTTTGACTAATGCTGCCATGCTGTTTGTTTTGCAGGTAAAATGTACCTGGTAGAAAACAACACCATAGACACAGGAGAGGTGGACGTGGGAAGAAGAACCATACAAGACGTCCCGCCGGGTCAGTATACAGGATTTAAACGATTTCAACTTAATGAATAATACAATACTAAAATTAGCTATGTGACTGTTAGGACAATGCTGATTTATGGTTTACTATGGATGACTTGCAGTGGTGGAAAGAGCACTGAAAACATGTACTGCTGCTATGAAAAAAAATAATAATAATAATAAATAAAAATATATCTGTTACTAGTTACTTTTTAGCATAATTTTTCTTTCATTTTTAATCTGTATTTTAGTTCAACGGCCCACATTACACTATTTTCTGATCTACATTATAATGTCGTTTACCCGGAGCTGTGTTTTGTTTCATACACACATGTTTAACACACAAACCCCTTCATGACATCACAAGGTGGAATAGAGCATTGTAGACAGATTTATAATAAAGAGTTACTCAAGCATGTGTGAATGAAACACAACTCCAGGTATGTTTTTGAGGAGGTATCAACATTATAACATGTCTTAAAGCTCACGAGAGTCAATTTTGCGTAATATAGGACCTTTAAGTTGAATTAACTGAAACCACAGTCTGATCATTCTCTGAGCTTTGGCAAATTATATTGGGAGGATCTGAGATTTTAATTTGCTCAATCACAAGTACACGTTTAAAATCTACTCACAAAAGCACAAGTACCAAAAAAATCAACTTTACATTAACTTGATTTATGATAAAGATTTGTGTTGAATTTTGTTCAACAAAACAATTGAATTGTTGTTGTTTGTTTGTTTTTTGTATTTTTATTTGCTCAAACTACTTTTCAGCTGGTCTCAAACAATAATAAAACTTTTTACTTTTCAAAATGTAGTGGAGTAGAAAGTACAGATACCTGCTCTCAAATGTAGTGAAGCAAAAGTAAAAAGTATCAGCTGTAAAATCTACTTAAGTAAAGTACAGATACCTATTTTTTTTTTTTTTTTTTTACGTACAGTACAGTACTACTTTTACTTCATTCTGTTCCACCACTGTGTATAGTATAGTATTGTATTGTGTGTTTATGTAATATGGTAAGCTACTACAAACACAATTCAACAAACATAAATCTTCCTCATGTCAACATACAGTTATTGTCCCTTTTTTGGAAGCATAGCGGAGATTTGTTTTCTAGTAAGAGTCTACTTTTGAATAATGTCACTCAAATAAAAGTAATAAGTAAGCTTTGTAAAAACTATATTACCCTTCAAAAATATTACAACCAACTTTTGTCTACAAGTTCTAAAACTCACTACTGCAGTCTGCTCTTAATGACAGTGGACACCTCGGGTTTTATACACTGCATTTGAATGAACTCTGGGTTAGATGTACTCCGATGAATTCAAATATAGTTGGTGTGCAAATGAGTTCTTTTGGGATAATGAGAACAAAATTAGTTAAAATGCAAAGAATATTAATTATATGGTGTCTTCCTGGAATTTGAATTAATTCAACTTTTAATTGAAGTGCCTTGTGCATACTGATCACATATAAAAGTATGTAGTGAAAGATGGAGGGAATTAGATTTGATCCATTTTATGCCCTCACTGGTTTATACATTAATTTAAGACAGTTATATTGAACTATCAAATCTGACATATTGTATGGTTGAACATTTTTATAGCGCACTACTACTGATTCACTGAAGCGTTAAGTTAGATTTAATAACTACTTTCATTTTGGTTTAAAATGTTTAGTACAAAGCATAGACTGTATATATAAATGGACATAGCGAACCTGCTGGCGCCGCGTTCCAAATATAATAATAGAGATCATGGACGCGCTTTCAGCTCCATTGACTCTAGCTCCAATTCACTTTACATTGAAAAATTGTCGCTCCTCTCTCTGTAACTGCTGGAGTCAGGCTCGTCATTTTGGTCTTAAAATGTTCGTATTAACCTGTTCTACATGATCCTGGTGCTTTTATTTCACTGTTGTGTCAGTAAATCAAAATATGAACATTAATAACAGACCAATCAGGTGTCTTCTTTCCCCGAGGTCGCTCCCACTAGCGTTAGCAACAGGCTTGATTGACAGCATTGCCCGCTCCCTGCTAAACCAGCGGTGCCGGCCTTCAACAGCCTCACTCCAGATTGGCTCTTTGGTTTGCTATGATATTGTGGTCGGTGTTCCAAATTTGGAACTTGGCTCCAAATTCGCCCCATAACCGTGAGCCTCGATGAGCTTCATTTGACTGGAGCCAAACGCCATGGGTGACGTCACACTCACTCAGTTGACTTATTTATATAGTCTATGCTACAAAGGTTATTAACTTGTTGACATGCAGACTTTAGCAACAACACCATAAATAACTACAAAACGATAGTGCTGTATCTGTATCTGTAATTAGCATTTTAGCTACATGTAGTTGTCTTATCTTATCTCACCTTAATCCAACACATTGTTTTCACTTTTAATCATCGTACTCCTGTTGTGAAAATAGCAGATTTCAAAGTCACACAATTTGTGGTAATACTTAGTTCTACTTAGTTTGTAGCCAATTATTTAACATTAAAATAACAAAAAGAAAAAAAACAATCAACAAACAGCCAGCAATCTTTAGAAAATAAGTGTTTCTAGTACTTTTAGATGGTATTAAAAGGCATTTGGCAGCAGTTCCTATTAAAAGCGCTGTACCTGATTTTTTTTACTGTCTAGTCTAGTTCATTTTAAACTTTTTGCAGTGGTCCAAAGTTATTCCTCACTTACCTTATGCATTCTGGATATCATCATTTTTCACAGCAATGAGTTAGTAAGTTTGAGTTTGACAGTTTTAACAGTGCACTTTCTGATTATTGGACAGCAAAATGCTTTCTAATTAGATACACACAGTACACAGCTGACTTAAAATTTTGACCTCAAGAACTGCTTATACAATATATCTGCACTGGGGCAAGACACATTATGCACAAACACATGGAAATAAATCAGATTAATCAGAGTCTTTAATCTAACCAATTCTCATTTTTAGTAGCATATTCTGTTTATAAGCAGCAGTTTACTCAAAAGTACAGTGTCTTTGTCCTATTCCTGAGACAGCTAATCACAGAAGTATTGTAATGATTTTGTTGCAGGTGTTTTCTGGAGGTCCCAGGTGTACATCGACCAGCCCCTCTTCGTAAAATTCAACATCTCGGTCCAGAGGGATGCTCTGGTGGGCGTGTACGGGCGAAAGGGCCTCCCTCCCTCACACACACAGGTAAGCAGAGCAGGCTTGAATATCCAAATCCGAGTGTACAATATTAAGCTATTTAATATGTCTTACAGCGTTGTCGCTTTGCTGAAGTGGCTCTCAAATTTTTCACGCCAAAGAATGTTGCTTTCCAAATACCACCACAGCTAAACCAGTCTGTAAAACAACAGATTAGTGCATAGTGATTTTAAATGAAATGTATTTTTCATTCATTCTATACTCAGAAATGATTAGCAACTACCACAGCTGCCCTGAGATCAAATGACCAAAGTGGCTGCCAATCTACGCCCTTAGCCCTCCCAACTCCAATACCTATTATTTTATATTTCTTATTTTATTTATTTGTAAAGGGACAGCAGATATTCAAAAATATGTCAAGATTATAGCCAACGTAGCTAATTTCCATCTTCAGTTCCTCAGCAGGTTGATGTCAAACAGTTTACAGTTTTCTTTTCACAAACATATAAGCAGGGTGGCTGGAGTGTATTGCTCACAGACACAACAACAGTGCCATGACCTATGTTATGTAATCATCTCTGCTTTTAACCATGCTGCTGCAACAAATAATCTAATAATAAAACCTAGTTGGCATAATTGTCAAATCACAAAGCAATTATTTAGTTAATAGAAATAGAAAATATCTTTTTTTTGTTTTTTAAATTGAAAATTCTTGTTTCACCTGTAATTTAGACCTCTACAAACATGTTCTGAAATACACGGGATTATTGTATTAGTTAATGTGTATGTGGTACATGCAGACTTCAGCCTCTGCTTTGAAACCGTTGGATCTGCTCTTTCACTCGGCCCTTCGTTTTATTACAGGTGATGGATTTGAAGCCCATCACTGTTTCTCTATGAAAAAGTGGGTTGGCCATCACTGTCTGTTAGAAGAGAACAGCACTGTATGAAATGTATCTATAAGGGACGACTTCAAAAACGGCCAGAATCCCTCACCTGCTTGTTAATCACTGATACCGGAACATTTAATACCAGATCACATGACTGTATAAGGCTAAGGACAAGCTGCACCAAAACTGAGACGGGAAAGAGGCTTTTAGCTGTTTATCTTCACAAAAATGGAACATGCTCCAAGGAAAAGCAAAAATCGCAATTTAATAATCTGGTAACAAACTTTTATACACACACCTGCAACTGTTTTTAATGGTTTACATGGACTCGTTTACTCATTGGGTTCCCCTGTATAAATAAAGAGAAAGAAAGAAACCAGTTCACATTCAGTCTTGTCTTAATTGTTAATGCCCCTGGAGTTGTACACAATTTGCAATCTGAACAGAATCCTACTTTTCAAACATAAATCGCAAATCTAATTACGAAATTGTTCAGAAACCATTATTTGCAATCTTGCCACACCCGTATATTAGACTCTGCCAAGCTATTCTAATAATCTAAATGAGAACAAAGCGACACTTAGGCCTTAAGAGATTCCTGACCTCCACTTGGGCCAAATTGTTAAAAGTTACAATTCCTATTTTCTTTCTTTCCCAAAGTATCAAAAATGCAAAATCCCCTTTTCGACCTTGCTCTTTTGCGCGGGTCAACTACTTTTATGGATTCTCGGTTCATAATGAAATAGATAAGCTCCTTACCAACTTAGAGCGTGTCTTTAATGACTGCACTTACATCTGTGTGTGGCCGGATCGCGTCTTCTATCAGGGGACTAATCCACTTATCACCAAAGGACACAATGATACACTGCCCCCCCGTGCACTGCGCCGAATCCGCACATTAAATATGAGGGGAGAGAGTGGGCGTCCTTGTCCTAACCCCATCCATCCATCCCACTTCCCATTAACTCCTTTAGCGTCACAGATCAGGAGGAGCAGAGAAAAGTCAACCAAATGTGCTGGTGGTAAATGAGATACATGAAGCCGAGTGTCTCCGTAGACCACTTTTAAGGCCGGTCTGTCCCATGACGAAAAATGGCTTAAGGCAAAAATCACTTTTCCACTGTAAAGGTGTAGTTTTGTATTAAGGTGAAATGGGGTCTTTGGGATTGGTGGCATACTTGGGATTTGATTGGTTTTCAGTGTAATAGCGGACCGGACAAATTACAGAAAGTGCATACGGTACATGTTACACAGCTCTTTTTTTTTTTTCGAAATGAGAAATAATTTTGCGCTGGTTGTTATTAAAAAGTTGGCAGTTTCAAATCTCACCTTCACAGTTTTGTGGAGATGTAAACCACTCAGAGTAAGGACGTTTTTAAACCAAAATTTTAAAAAGCAAAACAAAACATACTTCTATTTTCTGTCTAAAACGTTACTTAGTGTGTCTTTAAAGCTACCATCTGTAAGCTTGTTTGATTTTGATTCATTTTATTTATTTTACCAGCAGATGTGAAACCTTTGTTCAGCCCAATCTAATTACAAATAGCAGCTTTAAAACTATTGCTAAAATGGCCCGCACCCATATTCTCTCCAAAGAAAGTCTAACAGAAGCACAATCTTAAAATTCTCTACTGTCACTGTTCATGGTTTTCAGGCAATTGATTCCTTCCTGGTTTTAAGGATTTTGTGAGGACCTTTCCCAGTTCAAAACATGTAATATTTTGTTTTGGATTGCAATACTACTAGAACAGTGGAAGACAGTTGCTATGCCAAATTCTTCAAATCAGGAAAGAATCAGTTGCCTGAAACTCATGAATATAAAGTAGCATTCCACACTAGCATCAAACTAACATCAAGATCATAAAATAAAGGTGTTTTATGTAGTACATGAAAAACAGGGAGTGTTTTTATTTAAGAAGTAGGTTGCACTAAGAGGCCATTTAGGAAGCATTTTGCAGTGTGACCATTAGCCTACTTTCACTACGGCCATATGGAGCGAGACCTAAATCGGTCCCAAGGTGAAGTCGGCTAAATGCTAGCTTTAGTTTTTATAACTGATTAAAGCTAATGCAAGCCAAAACAAACCTGTAAGCTTTTATAAGGATTACTCATTTCAGCAAAAGCAAAAAAAGAGAGATAGATTTATAGTGATGTATTTTCTCCCAAAATTTCTCGAAAAAATATTTAGCTGTGGTAATTAGCCAGTGTGAACTAGTCCACAGACAGATTACTGAAACTGCTGGTTACGCTGTGTAAACGGTAAATTAGGCAAGAGAGAAAATACTTGGGGACACTTGAAGCTGTAACTAGATATTTTCCTGTTATTAAAAATTCTTGGACGAGCTGAACCAAATTGCTGCAAAATGTACTCTATAATACAAAAATGTTATTAAAATAGCTTGAATTTGGCAAATTTTCAACTAACTTGTGAATGAAATGTTATTATACATATGACCTGGAGAGACAAAGGAGTAAAGTGCAAGGGATTGCGGATTCAAAAAAGAGATTGTGAAGAAGTGTGATAATGGGAGAGTATTAGAGATTTATATGGTGGTGGTGAAGAGGAGGAGATGGAGAGGCTGGTGGTTGCGCTGCAGTGTATTTACGTGCATTTATTATGAACCACCATTTACCCACAGTGGACCAAAAACAAATATAAGGCACAGGATTGAAATAAGTGTAATAGTAGTACCTGCAGTAGTACCTGTATTTGTAGAAAATGATGTCTTCACTTTAACAATAGCACAATAGCTTATCACCACCGAGTATCTGATGAATGAATAACGTGCAAAATTGTAAAGCTACTTTGAGCGTCAGGAAAAGTGCTACATAAGACTAATGCATTGCCACTGTTTTAGATATTGTTGAATTTGTAATGTGTGGAAAAAAAATAATAATAAAAAAAAAAAAAACTCCTAACCCTTAACCTCTAACTCCCAAAAAATTCATATATTGTTTGTATTTTCAGTATGACTTCGTGGAGTTGTTGGATGGCAGTCGCCTGATCTCCAAAGACAAGAGAGCCTTAAGCGAAGCCGACCTGGGTCACAGCTTCACTTCCGGGTCACATGATGAGGAGGCGGGAACAGGAAGTAGACACACCCGCTCCATAAACGTCCATGAAGCCGGATTTATACAGTATCTGGATACCGGGATCTGGCATCTGGCTTTTTATAATGACGGACGCAACACGGAACAAGTCTCCTACATCACCATCGCAATTGGTACAGTGATTTTATTAATTTTTTTTCATATTTCTAAAACCCACCTAAATGCATCGGGCACACAAATGTTAAAATGGTCGATGTACTGAAAGCCCTGGCCATAGTGAATTTCATGAATTTCATATGTAACAAAACTATTATGTTTGATTATTCAGTGTCCCATTAACTTGACCGGGCTTCCAAGTTCATTTTCAAATTCTGTCAATCTGATTCTTATGCATGAAAAACGAACTCCAGGAGGAAAAACCTAGTTACATCATTTACATATGTAGTATTTAAATGAAACTTTTTACAACATCTTGACTTGTAAACTCAGCTAAGCCACATTGCGTTTTTGCTAGACTAAAACCACAGCATCCGATCCGGCCCTTTGGGAATCGCGCCTGTTCTTTGGTTCTTAAGCCTTGTACCTTTCTTTTTCCATTAGCTTTAAGTACTACCAATAGAGCTGGCAAAGAACTGATACCCAGACATGAACCAATACTAGAGAGAGAGAGAGAGAGAGAGTGAGAGAGAGAGAGAGAGAGAGAGAGAGAGAGAGAGAGAGAGAGAGAGAGAGAGAGAGAGAGAGAGAGGAAGAGAGAGAGAGAGTGAGAGAGAGAGAGAGCGAGAGAGAAGAGGTATCAATTCAAGACTATTCTTTAGTATAAAAATTGAGTTAGAAAGTTTGGTATTGCATCAACTTTAACCACCTGTTTAAAATACTACTACTACTACTACTACTACTACTAATAATAATAATAATAATGATAATAATAATGATAATAATAAAATCATAATAATTCTATAAACACTACATAACCGGTTTAGTTTACAGATAGGACTTTTTTCAACATTGTATTTTGTAAAAGAAAACATCCAGAATTGAAATTAATTTGAGTGTGGTGGGCGTGTGCGTGCGAGCGGAGGATACACCCTGTTAGCTGAGGCACAGAGCCAGCGCTGACAGCAGAGGCTGAGGGGTAATTGGATGTTAGAGTCTGTTGATTGGTCCGACTGCGGTAACTACGGCAACCACCCAGGACCCATTTCCGTGTGTTTTGTGCTTTTCTTTAGATATACACTACATCCAGCCGCGCCAATTAACACTCACCCCTGAAATGTTTTTATTTCTCTTCCCTGTTTCTCTCTCACGCTCTCTCTCTCTCTCTCTCTCCATTCTTTACTCTCATTATTTGCTCTTCTCTCTACCTCTTCTCTGTCTTCCTCTCTGCCCCCACTCCTCTATCTCTCTCTCCCTTCCTCTCTGCCTTTTCTACTCCACTTCTTCTTCTCTCCCTTGCCTGTCCCTCCCTCTTCCTTTCTCACCCCCCTCTCTCATTCTCTCGCCCTACCTTCCTCTCCTGCTCTTTCTCTTTCTGCCCTTTCTCTTTATCCCCTTCTCTTTCCTTCTCTCTTTCACCCCCTCTCCCTCCCTCACCCCCTCTCCGATTCCTCCTCCATCTCCCTTTCCCTTCTTTCTTTCTCTCTCCTCGCTCTGCTCCATTTTTCCTCTCTCTCTATTCTTCTTTCTCCTGTCTGCCTAACTCCCTATTCCCCCTCTCTTTCCCACTCTCTCCTCTTCTATCTCTGTTTCTCACTCCCCCTATCTCTCTATTTCACTCTCTCTCTTCCCCATCAATTCATCACTCTCTTTCTGCACCGTCTTTGTCTTTTTCTCCCCCTTCTCTATCACTCCTTTTCCTTTCATCCCCTCCTCCTTTTTGTCCCACTCCATCTCCCTCTACCTCCCCACCCTCTCTCCCATTTCCCTCTCTCTCTCTCTCTTTCTCTCTCCCTCTCCCTTCTCTCTACCCTTCCTTCACTGCCTGTCTCTCTCTCTCCTCCATCTCTCTTTTTCTCTCCACCTTTCCCTCCTTCTCTGTTTCTTCAATCTCTATCTCAATGGCTCCCCCCCTCTATCTCGCCCTCCCTCTTTTCTCCTTTGATAAACTCCCTATCCTCTCTCCCTTCCATCTCTCTCTCCCTTTTCTCCCTGTATCTCTTTGCCTCCCTTTCTCTCCTCCCTTTCTCTCGCTCGGTCTCCGTTCCCACCTCTCTCCCGCTCTCCTCTTCCATCTCTCCCTCTCTCTGTTCTCAAAATCAGAGTCGATTATGGAGTGTCCTCAGAATTGTCATGGAAACGGAGACTGTCTATCGGGAATATGCCACTGTTTTCCTGGCTTTCTGGGGCCCGATTGTTCTCGAGGTAAACACTCTCTCTTTCAAACACGCACACACACACACACACACACACACACACACTAGATGGTGCAGACAGTGTAAATGGGGAGCAGAAGTTGTTAGTTAGTTGTCCTCACAGCAGTCTGCCTGACCTGCGCTCACTCTAGAGGCCACTCTGTGAAGTCTTTTCTTTTTTTACTTTTCCACCAAAGAGTACACCCCCAGCATTTAACCAACTGGGACTGTGTTTACGTTATGTGGACCTGATCATCATGGGATGCTATAAGTCCAATGGTGTATCTTAGACTAATACTTGAATGAATGAACAGCACACTAAAGCCATGTATTTACTGGTAGGCAGTGGGGGAAGAAGTACAGCAAAAAATACGCAAGTAAAAGTAAAAGTTTCACATGAAAAAAATCTAAAAATCTAGTAAAAGTATTAAAGTACCTGTTTAAAAATGTACTTAAAGTGTAAAAGTATTGTGTGCAGATTTTGAGATCTAATGAAGCTTCAAATTTAGTGATTTTGATAAAAAAAAAAAAAAGTTTTTGAATTTGGTTTAACAAAAATTAATTTATAGTTTGTTTGTTTTTTTTCTTAAAGGTTTTATTTGTGTATTTTTGTTTGATCAAATTATGAACATGTTAAAAATAGCCCCTTCAGACTTTTCATCAGGTCTCAAACAATCATAAAAATACTTTTCAGCCCAGTTCATGTAGTGGAGTAGAAAGTACATATGCCTAGTCTCAACTGTAGAGAAGTAAAAGTAAAAAGTATTCACCTTAAAATCTACTTAAGTAAAGTACAGATACCAAACATTTTTTTACTGAAGTACAGTACTTTACTACTTTTACTTTGCTACATTCCACCATTGCTCATAGGAGTGGTAGATTCAGGTGGCTCCTTTTTTCAGACAGGTATTAGTGACTTACTTGTAACCAAGCAGAACTAACAAAGCCTCTTGGATGTGTGGAGAAACATGTTCACTCCAAAACTTTTGTCTAGTTGACAGAATTCACTTGCCTTTTGAAACTGATGCTTTTACTACACTACTTCATCAAAATTGATGAACAATTGAGACTGTTGGCATAGCAATTAACAATTCTTTTGATTGGTCCTCAAAACTCCTCAAAATGGTGCCCATAACAGGATAAAGTTACAACCTGATGTAACATTCTGTCTGTGTAGTACCGTGTTTTCCCCTAAGATTTTGCTGTGTAGTCGGCTATTGAGTAAGTATTAAAAGTACTGTACTTAAGTAAATTTTTTAGGTATCTGTACTTTACTTAAGTACATTTTAAAGTGGATACTTTTTACTTTTACTTCACTATATTTGAGAGCAGGTATCTGTATTTTCTACTCCACTGCATGTTTGAACTGGCTGAAAAGTAAAAGTAATTTGAGAGGTTATTTTTACCATGTTCGTTGTAACATCCTGACTGAAGTTTTTGAGTTCAAGATTTGGCTTTGAGCAAACAAAAATAAATAGACAAAATTTTATAAGAAAATGAAGAAATGGATTTGTATTGTTACTGTTGACCAAAATCTGCATAATTTTAATCAGTATCACTACATTTTACACTTTCAAACAAATAAACAACAAACAACATTTTTAAATAGGTACTAAAATACTTTTATTAAGTAGAATTTTTTCATGTGATACTTTTACTTGAGTAACTTTTTACCTCTGTATCTGAACTTTTCCTTAAGTAACAAAATTGAGTACTTCTTCCATCACTGGTTATGATTTGTGTTTTAGCAAAAAATCTAATATTAATAGATTAGGTGCTTTTTAAAAATCAATGCTCAACCAACAATGCTTTGCACATTTTTGCCAACATAATTATTTTGTGTATCTAGGCAATTTGTATTTTTCCCTTTCATATTGATTTTATTATTCAAAACAAGATTATTTCAAAGTCCTTACTACTGCTACTATCTCTCAAAAGAATTTCCGAAATACATCTTTTTGAAAAATTAATGAGAGACAACCAAAAGCATGCAAGCTGGCCGTCTCCTCTCCTGCACCTCTAAAGTAGCAATGGAATTACCGAGCGCCTTTGAACACCCCACAGCATACAAATGAGCAGCTTGTAAACCAGGTTTCGCCTCACTACCCCTTACACCTGCTCTGTCTGAATCCGCTCCACAACAGATGTTAGCCTAGCATCTCCAGGTACTTGTTCCTGTGGAGTCGTTACAGTTGTCTATGAATACAACCCAGTTACCGCTAGGTCTCATGTCCCATAGGAAACATAGGACGTTGTCTTCATGCTTAGGAATAGTAATGATGCATTAGTCTTATATGGGTGTTTTTCAGACATTTCAAGAGGCGCTACCCAGTTTCATGCAATATAGGTATATATATATATGTACAGATATATTGTAAAAACACCTCCTATGGTGAGAATGAGAAATGCTGTGTGCAGTCTGGAGCTAATTATCAGACACAAACCAGGAAGTAATGCTGGTGTGCTGTTAGCATGCTAGGTGTTGTTAGCATTACCATGATGACAAAACTTAGCTCTGGCCTCTGAAAGTTGTGAACCGTGTTTATAAATGCATTACAGTGAATAACTGGAAAGGAAAGTCAAGGATAACTTTGGACCACTGCAGACTGTTTAAAAAGAACTAATACTGGTTTTCATTTAAACACAGCAGACATCAGATATAGCACCTTTAAAGTAGCTATAATTTCATGCAGTATACACTCAAAACCCACGCACAGTTGTGGTAAGCTCCTTTTGTATTAATTATTATTGCTTGATTAGTTGATTCTTGACAGTTACCAATCATCCAATCAGAAAGCAGAATTAGCGCCTCACTTTGGGTTGCCAGATCCCATACGACTAAAACCAGTGTAATAATAAACCTAAAATCTCTCTTATGGAATGACAAATTATAGCCTCCCTGATTCAGTTGCGATTGTACTGCTATTTTAAACCATTGGAGCACATGTTATAACCATTACCTTTAAGAAGCCTTCCAGGATATCGCTTTAATTAAAGATGATTAAACCCGCTATGTTTTGACTGATGGCGATTTTCATCCATAACGAGAAAGCCAAAGTATTTTCAAAGAAGCTGTGGAAATAGGAACCTTATGTGCAGCAATTACCTCTGCCTACAATCCATCCATGCTTATGCAAACAGAGTGGCAGCAGCGGTAAAATCATCCGTCATAATTTATAGTTTTATTCCACCACATAACGCGCTAATGGCTTCTCCTCTATATAGTTTATGATGGGGACTCCTGCAAACTTACATCATGAGATTTCCACAGAGCAGCATTACTTTGGATTACCGGTAGGCTATGCATCATCCTAAATATACTGTTTGGATTTGAGACCAGATTGGATACTCATTTCTAAAGATTATTAGCATTAGCGACCAGGAATTGTAACTTGTGCATAATGGTTTTAGCATATGGTGACCAGCTGACCACTATGTGATGTCAGTGGTCGTGTAGAGTTAGCGACTGGCTCATTATGAACTTTATACTATCGTCTATGAGCCATATCATTTCATTAGCATATATATTGCCCCTTTATTAGTATGGCATTAAACGTATCTATCGCACATTTATTCAACTGCTCAAAAATTCATTAAAAAAAATTGTGCATTGTAATTGTGAGTGGGCTCGCACCTCCACAGATCTGCCCTGTAGCTTGGCCTGGCGGCGCTACGTGCTTGTCTGCATGGAGATAGGGCTAAGTTTAATTTCATTCTGTGAAACATTACAGGCAAAGTAATAATAATATATCCAGATGTAGACAGTCGAATAAACCAGACTCCTCAAACATGTGCGAATGAAACAAAACACAACTTCTGGCATGTTTTTGATGAGGTAACAACATTACAACACGACTAAAAGTTCACATGAGTCAATTTTGTGTAATATAGGACTAGTGTTTATTTGAAGGGACAATGTGTTGAGACATTGGGCTTGTAAATAGCCTATGACATCTATCAAATTTATAGACCTATTGAATGTACACATTTCTTAACTGCCTATGTGTGTTGGTTTTTCTTTTGTTTGTTTTTTTAGCGGCGTGCCCGGTCCTGTGCAGTGGCAATGGGCAGTACTCTAGGGGGCGCTGTCAGTGCTACAGCGGCTGGAAGGGCACCGAGTGTGACGTCCCGGCCAACCAGTGCATTGACATCCACTGTGGGGGGCACGGCATCTGCATTATCGGGGCCTGCATCTGCAATACTGGCTACAAGGGCGAGAACTGCGAGGAGGGTAAGGAATCGCGCTACCAACTCTACTCCACTATTTATTAGTGCTTCATTTATAAAATCACCGGACATAAATGCTGGATGTAAAAAAAGTGAGGTGCATTGCTCAGTGACACAACGGTCAGCGGACAAACAACCAACTAAGCTATGGCTGCCCGAAAACTGACAATAGCAGATATTTTTTTTCAGTTTGACATCAGAAGACAACCACAGACTGTATATATAAATGGACATAGCTAACCTGCTAGCCACCGCTTTCGAAATAGAAAGTGATTGTGGGCGCGCTTCCGGCTCCATCTACTCTGGCTCCAATTCACTTTCTATTGAAAAACTGTGGCCCCTCTCTCTGTAACTGCTGCTGTCAGGCTCGTCATTTTGGTCTTAAAATGTTCGTATTAACCCGCTCTACATGATCCTGCTGTTTTTATTTCGCTATTTTATCCGTAAATCAAGATATGAACATTAATAACAGACAAATCAAGCGCCTTCTTTCTCCGAGGTTGCTTCCACTAGCGTTAGCAACAGATTTGATTGACAGTGTTGCTAAGCGCCCACTCTCTCTATTAAACCAGCAGTGCAGGTGGGAAGGGGCGTTACCTTCAACAACCCCGCTTCAAATTGGTTACTATGATACTCGTGGTCGCTACGGGTGACGCCACACTCCTGTAGTCCACTTCTTTGTACTGTCTATGGTTACGGCTTATACTTAGACAAACTTTATTTTCATTTCTTAAGCTTAATTTATCCACTATGTAAAACCACTGTTAGTCTCGCTCAACAGAATAAAAGCTGTCCTAATAAGCCATGTCAATAGAAAAGTAATTATTCCAAAATGACAAGACCAACCTCTAAGTGTCTCTTATAATGTCGCTTATTGAACATTTTACACACACTAAAATGTTGAATATTTATTTTAAAGTTACATGGTCAACTTAAGAATTAACTACCACATTTTCAATCACAATAGCTTCAAAAGAACTTGTTGAAAGCGGTTTGTGGCGGTATAAAAAGCGTTTCCGTGGCAGCAGAGATGGGGCGTGATAATGGTTTGGAGATAAGACTGTTACACTGTCTCTGGGGACAGTCTGCTGCACTCATTTCAACAAAGGAGGCGAACCAAAGAAGCTCAAAGAGGAGGGGGGTTTCTAAAAGTACTGCGATCATCAAAAACTACAGTATAAAAGAAGACATGCATGTGCTCGTGACTGCGTGTACGCTTCACAGTTAATGTATCGCTCATTAGGAAGTGTGCTTCAAAGATTTAGGGAAGTGCGGGAATAAATGTATGAGAAACTGCTTAAATTGTGTCAATAATTTGTAAATAATTTAACCAATTCACTGCAGGGCCAAGTTTTAAACGCTTAAATAATGAGATTTTAATGAACATTTTTCCCCTTATGATAAAACTTGGTCGTCATATACTATGCATGAAGTACGTGTGTGTGGTTAAACAGACTTCATCACTTTATGGGGACTGAAATCTGTACACAGACTCTATATCCAATGTTAGATCAACAACATGGTTTAGCGTTAAAGGGACGCTATGCAACTTTTCTTGTGGAGGGTTGTCTCAGTGGTAGTAGTTGCTTTGCCTTGAATATTCCACAGTATGGCATTAAATGTATCCCCTAATCTATGTTATTAGGTTGTTTCCTCATCAAAAACAGACCTGGAGTTGTGTTTTGTTTCATTCACACATGTTTAACGCACAAACCCTGCATATTTAGGCTGAATTCTCTCAAACAGAAAACACTCTGTTCCACCTTGTGATGTCATGTGGTAATACAGGAAGTGCTCTACTGTGTTTTTAAACTTCATACACCTTCACTAGAATCATTTGGATAATTTCAGCCCTGGAATTGCTAGTCTCTACTCAACTAAAAGTAAAAGGCAGCTGTTAACTTGAAAACTTTTGAGCTTCGGAGATGTAGACAGACTAATAATAAAGGGTTACTCAAACATGCGTGAATGAAACTAACACAACTCCAAGTATGTTCAAACATGCGTGAATGAAACAAAACACAACTCCAAGTATGTTTTTGAGGAGGTAACATCTTTGGCTTAAAACCCACAGGAGTCAATTTTGCCTAATATAGGACCTTTAAGATATGTGTTCACTTTAGTTCAGTTTATCTCACTAATATATCCCACGCTAGCACTACTTGTATAGCATTTTTGTCTTACTCTATCACCACTCCTAGCTGTTAAAATGTGCTTTTCAACCCTCAAATGTCCCTTGCATGTTCCAATCTAATGCAATAGAGCGCAGCCGTTCAAATCAAATGGTTCTGATTATGGGGGTGTGAAATGGCCTTCTTCCACTGGTCAGATATTTCATTACTGCAAGCCTATCAAAACGAAAAAACCTACTTCCTGCGTAATATCGTGGTTTTGGAGGTGCTGACTATTGCTCATTTGTAAAAGCTGTATTGTGGTGGCGGATTCATTTCCTACAGACGTATATGTGAACCGGAGAGGGGGCAGCTAGCTAGCATGTGATTGCTGACAGGTCTTTGGCTAATCCCCGACCGCTAGCCGTACTACAGAACTCATTTCGTCCACGCCGTGATCGATACTAATCTGCTGTTTGTCTATTGCACACATGCTGTACGCTCAGACCAACTGTGACGCCCCACTGCAAAAACATACAGGGATGACGAGACTCAAATGAATTTAGAAATGTAGGAGCAAAGTAGGAGTAACCCTTGGGTTTGTTTGCCTGAAATTATTTCGCAACTTAATCAGCATCTTGCAAAGTTAAACTGAGCAAGATTTAAGTTTAAAGAGGGGGTATTTTATTTCTATGGGGTGTTAACTGCGAATACAAAACATATTTAGATCACTATGTCACCTTTTATTGTTTTGAAAATGCTGTATTTGCGTAAAACAACAAATCAGTCAACAAGTCACTCCCCCTTCAGAGCGATATCACAGTCAGTGTGCATCCCACTAATGAAACTACTGCACATCGCATCAGGTTTGTCAAGTTTCTGTGTACAGTTTTGTATCTTCTTTTTGTATATTTATGGAAAGTTGTCGTGTGGGAGCATGGGTGACGCAGGCTTGTGGGCTGAGCATTGGACAGAATGTTACAGCTGACCGTAAGGAGGGGTTTGAATAGGCCCAGGAGAGATCGCTGAAATATAAACATGCATGGATGACATCTACAACCTCTTCAGGTAGTTTTTGGTGAGGGAACAACATAAAAACATGGGAGAAAGCTAAAGAAAATCCATTTAAAGTGGAACTAAACACTAAAACTTTTTTGCTACTAAATTGTGTATGTGGTGTTTGTCTACTAGTCCAATGTGGTTCATCTGGTCTTCCAATAATTTATTTAAATCGATTCTTTTTTCAGACAAAGGTTTAGTTTGTTTTCATACCTGACTGTTTCACCTGCTCACTAGTGATCTTCCTCAGAGTAGTCACGTGACCACTCTGTTTGATTTACTGTCTGATTTATGATTTTAAGTTTAAGCTGAACCAAATAACTTTTTTCTGGTACGGCTACGTTCCAGTTTGTCTCCATGGAGATGTTATTACGTTGCATGAAATGTTTCACAGAAAAGCATCAAACTTATCTACACGTAGCTCACACAAGCAGGTGGCGACACTAGGCCAAGTTACAGGTCAGATCCGTCGAGAGGCGAACCCGACTCAGTGCATGGTTTTCTATGTGTTTCCTAGCAATAAACACACCGTAAAGTGCATTGTAAAAATCGTATTGGCAAAAATCAGATGTTGCTGTCTTCATTTTTAGCTTCAGAACAACTTAAACAGTTTTGAAATGTTTTTGCAGTGTGATATCCTTGCCGCTTTGCACTCGCTCACGTCTTCCAGGTGTGTACAAATGCAAACAGAATGTGCTCTGAACGGCTGTCCGGGCCAATATGCAAATGAACAGGCGATCCCAGAGGACAGTAACCAGATTAGTTTCAGATTAGCTGGCACTAATCCTCAAACAGTGTGTCCACGGACAGGAAGAGAGGGAGACGGAGGGGTGAGAGACAGAGGGACACAGACAAAGACAAAGTGAGGAGAGAAAAGGGGAGAGATGGACGTGAGAGGGGGACGGAGAGAGGAAGGGAGAGAGTGGGGGAGTCAGAGAGTGACCGGGGTGTAACGAGAGGGTGGGATGGAGAGAGAGACAGAAGAGAGTAAAAGGGTGGGAGAGAGTGAGGGGGGTGTAAAGAGAGAGAGAGGGAGAGAGAGACAGAGGAGATAGAAGGGAAGGGAGAGAGTGAGGGGGGTGTAGAGGGGGTGAGAGAGAGAGACAAAGGAGAGAGAAGGGGAGAGAGAGTGGTGGTAAAAAGAGAGAGATGGCGATGAGAGGGAGAGAGAGAAAGGGAGAGAGAGACAAGGAGAGAGAAGGAGAGAGAGATGAGAGGGAGAGAGTTGGGGGAATATGAGGAGAGAGAAAGAGAGGGAGGGACGAGAAAGGGCGAGGGAGGAGTAGAGAAGGAGAGGGGTAGTTAAAGAGAGAGAGATGAGATGCAGATTAGAGAGAGAAAAAGGGGGAGAGTGAGGGGTGTGTAAAGACAGAGAGAGAGAGAGAGGGGAGAGAGGAAGAGAGACAAGTCGAGGGAGAGGGAGAAAAGAGAGAGAGAGAGAGAAAGGGGGTAAAAAGAGAAGTAGAGAGAGAAGGGGAAAGTGAGGGGGGAGAAAGAGTGGGGGAAGAGAGAAAGGGGAGAGAGAGGGGGGAGAGGGGGCAGCAGTCGTTCTGTAGGTTAATCCCATTTGCAGCTGTTGAATCTCCATCTGATGTTGATGATGGTTCATATGAAAGGGTTTACAGTGAAAGTATGTCACGAATTCTGTTTTAGAACAACTTTGATAATTCACCGTATTAAAGATGCACTATGCAACTTTTCTGCTGGAGGCTCTGAAACATTTTGTTCTCCATGGAGATGTTATTGTTGTGTCTGGAATGTCCCACAGAATGGCATAAACCAAACAACAAGTCATACCACCAGACCAAGTATTTTTTTAAGCAATCAAAACATCTGTAACTGAATAAATACAAGATAAGCAAGAAAGTAGCAAAATTTTGTTTGTTTTTTTAATCACAGAACAGGGCTTTTGTATCAGAAAATATATAAATGAGTAATGTGGTAAGGTTGGCAAACTTTTGAAGAAAATCTGTAAGCATATATAATATAAGTTATATAAACATAATTGGTTATAAGTTGAGTTGAAATTGTGGATTTCAGCTGTTCTATATGATTCTGTATGAACTAGGGTTGTCAAAAGTATCGAAAATCATATACTAATCGATATTAAAACTAGTATCAAAACTAGATACTCATTTGAACAAGTATCGATACTAAAAAGTCATATTCACAGACAGAAATGAACCTTTCCTGAATACAGTAGCTTTAGGATGATCTTGAGCTGTATCAGAACAATATAAGACACATAGACTAGTACACGCCCATGGACCAATATGGAACCTACCGACTGAGGCATTACACAGATATAAGACCACATGGTAGTATAAAACCTACTATTCCTTAGTATCGAAATCGAGTTTGACATTCTTGTATCGTAACTACACTAGTATGAACACACATCAGATCTTGTATTCATTCGTGACTACACTAGTATGAACACACATCAGATGGAGACTGGTAATAAAAAAAGTACCAGGAACTGCAAAAGGTCCCTATAGTGTGAAAACCCCCTTTTTGGTGTTTATTAGCCCCAGCTGCCTATCTCTCTCTGTACATGTGGGCAATCAAGGGACCCAAACATAAACCATATTACACAGGTTCAAAAAGCAGCCAGATTTGTTTTCTTTGGTTTGGGTAACTATGTGAAACAATAGGAGGGATGTGGGACCAGAGCTGATATCATTAAAACATGTCCAGCAGGGCAATGTGAAATCTGACTTTGCATATCGGGTAAACAAACTACAAAGGTGCTGCTAACAGGACTGGCTCCTGCTGTCAGAATCACATAAACATATAAGTTCAACTGATTTTGTATTTTTGCTTTCTATAGTATAATCGATCTGCATGGGGGTCTGCTTGCCCACTGTTGCAGAGTTATTTACAGAAACAATTTGATGTAACTGAATGGTATTTCACTGGAATAATTTAAACTCTGCTTCCTGAGATTAATAACTATAAGATGCCATTAATAACAAGATGTTTGTCCTATATGAAATGACTTAACTCTCTGATTTATTTTAGACA